>CAIGRP010118159.1:0-33710 GCA_903798385.1 Fraxinus cuspidata
TTTACCAAAAAAAAAAATAAATAAATAATTTTAAAAAAAAAGACGTAGGATGATGATATCATTTTAGTTATGGGTGAACGATGGGAATTTAACCCTAACATGATGGATTCACGATTAACCCACTTAGCTACATTTGCCCCTCAGATTTTTGTGTAGTTTCTCTACGTCTTGCTTTTTCGTGAACCTCACTGGTTTTGCAGGTTGAGAAGTGGAATGAGCAGCGGGCAAATGGATCATTCCCTGGGCCTCTCTAATTTAACACGGTGTTTGGAATTAAGGCTTTGGGTTCCTGGGTTTGCATTTACCTTTGTTATGATGCTCGTCATCTGGTTTTTCCTTTGAAACTTAATAAGGCGTTATGACAAATATCTTATTGTTAATTCTAATGCTTTTGTCATTGCATGTAAACAAGTTGCAAATGAAATACGATGTTTTTTAAATGTCTTTCCAGTGTTTTTTAAAGATTAATGATGCCTTCAATAATCTGCTCATTTGGCAGAACTTTTGAAAAGTAAAAAATTGCTTCTGAAATTAAGAAATTATTTTTGTACATATTTAGATGATTTGCTGAAAATATTTTGTATGACTAGAAGAGCTTTTAAAAGAAGTTGACTAAGATATAAGAAGAATACTTTGCACACTTGGTGTTCGTTTTGAACTTCCAATATTATTTACCGAATAATGCTATTTATCATCATGATAATTGAACATTGGTGATACGACAATTTATTATTATTCACATTTTTTTCTCTCCTCCCCCTTCTTTCATAAAAATTGAACTGTCTAATTTTATTATTCCACGTAGACTGTCACGTTATCGATGTTTCATCATCACAATAACAAATAACATTATTCTTACTTAATGGAGTAGTCCTAATACTGGGCCGGAGATTTTTCAGTTTTACTTGGTCGAGCAGTACTTTTAAATAAATGTATGTTTAAGATACTTTATGATTTCCCAATATATCTCAACAGAAAATTATACAACGTCCTTTTCTCCATTGAAGTCAAGAACAGAGTAATAAAATTATGGGGGAGAAAGAAGAATTTAATGGAGAAAATGTATGTTGAATTTTAGTAGAGTCTAATTCAAAATGACAGTTCAGTCGTGTGGCACAATATACTGAATAGAACAGCCTAAAAATTGTATAATACGTTCAATCCTATTACATTTATTGTACGTTTTAGATCTATTGAGTAACGATACACACAAATTAATTAGCAATAAATATATATTTTACAAAAGTTGGATCTTGTAAGAAATATATTTAGCCACTGTTTAGGTTTCATTTTTCTAAAATTGATTTTCAATCTTACAAATTTTTTAGACTTTTCAACCACGTAGAGCAACAGGAACGAAATTACTTACCTAATTCCTATGAAAAATTAAGAAAGCTGCTCCTCCTTACTCGCAAACAATTATGTACTTCAATAACTAAATTATTAATATTTTAACAACTAAAAATATGTGCAATTTAATTAATAATAAAGAAAAAAACACACGTGTGATAATCGTTATTTAAAAATTGGCAGATTCTAGGAAGTTTCATTGTCATCATAATATTTCTTACAACTAATCCCATGTGAAAAACAGAATACATGTACCCCCACCTGACCTGCTAAGAGGTCCCAATCCTAGTCCTAGGACAAAAATAAACAAACAAACAAAAAATGTCACATGCTACAAATTTATTGGTCGATCTGAATCTTTTAAACTTGCTTTTATTCCAATTTGGTCGTCATTTTTGAATTCCATACCATTATTTAACAAAATGTAATACCTAGGAGCTTTGCTCCTTGTACAGAAGCAAAAGCCACATAATTTCACGAACGCACGCCCACGTGGGTCTCGTGAATTTTTTTATTTTTTTTAATAAACGGTGGGGTCCACTCATTATGAGTTTTCTGGTGAAATTCTGTGGGAATATTTATGTACATGGGGGGAAAATGCAATACCTAGTATAATCTTACAAGCAACAAAGCACAATGCAATCGTCAAAAATATTAAGAAAAAAAAGTTAATTATTAATCAAAAAAGTAATCTAGAAGTCCTAGCAGGTTCATCACATCTATAATATATTAAATATTCCATTAAGTGTGAATTATTTTTGGACGATTTTAACCTCATTACAATTCGATTATTTCAATAATATCTTAGTTTTCGTTTTTCAATATGTAGTAAATACTTCAATTAATTAACTTTCACATTAATCTAAATTCAATGAACCTCGATCTAAAAGAATTTAGAGTTATTATAGATAAAAAAATTTCTAGTCATGTATTTAGGAGTTTTAATTGATGTTTAAATTCATGTATTAACATTAATTTTTATGTACCAAATGTAGTATAAAAAGATTGCTCATTTATAATATTTCATTATTATAAAAAATGTAAATCATAAAAATTGAGTTTTGAAAGTATAATTTCTTTCTCTTAAATTTATATCCTAAATTTTATTTTCTTTAGTTCGTTTGAAACATAAGAAATCTTTCCAAAAAAAATTGATATCAAATATTATTTTTACAACACTTATGAAGTATTTCATAATAACGTGTAATGGTAGTTCAGTTTTGACTGTTATTATTAACTATTATCAAAGGTCTTAATCAGAACTGGAGACAAATCAGTAAATGACACGTTTACAATATTGTATTCCGGTCGAATAAACTCATTTGTCAACCAAAAGCTTACCACCTTTTAATCAATTAAGAACAAGCAAACCACAAGTATTTAAAAGAAATTGAAAAGGAGAGAAAATAAGCAGCTGACACCGCCGTGGGGGCCGGAGGGATAGCTTCGCTTTTCACACACACGTGGTGGTGGGGGCAGTGAGAGAGAGTAGAAATAATTTTTTATAACTAGAGAAAATATTAATAAATTCATGTACATTTCTCGTTACATAAACGTTTGAACGAAGATTTGGATGGGTTTTTACACCATTGCATTTTCTTTACTTAGCGTTTCAAGATATCGAATCACACTGCCCAACATGTATAAAAACATCCAAATCCACTCTCGTCCTCACAATCGAAATCAACACCTACATTCTTAAATTTCTTCCACAAATTCTTGATATTTTCAGCTTTACTATTAGGAAAATCTTTCATTCTTGAATCAAGAATCCACTAATAATGGTCCGAGTGAGCAACAATTTGGTTGGCATTCTCAATCTAATCACACTTTTGCTATCAATTCCTATCATAGGAGGGGGCATATGGCTCTCAAAACAAGCCAACACAGAGTGCGAGCGATTTCTAGACAAGCCAGTAATAGCCTTAGGAGTCTTTATTCTGCTGGTTTCAATTGCAGGTTTAGTGGGTTCTTGCTGTAGGGTTTCATGCCTATTATGGGTATATTTAGTGGTAATGTTCTTGTTGATTCTTCTATTGTTTTGCTTCACAATCTTTGCATTTGTGGTGACAAACAAGGGGGCTGGTGAGGCCCTTTCTGGTAGAGGGTATAAAGAGTACAGATTGGGGGATTATTCAGATTGGCTGCAGAAAAGGGTTAATAATGACAAGAATTGGAATAAGATCAGGAGTTGTTTGAAGGATAGTAAGATTTGCCAGAGGCTGCTTGATGATGGTTCATCCACCAGAGTTGAAGATTTTTACAAACAACACCTCTCTTCCCTTCAGGTATATACACATATACATTGTTTCAATTGTAGATGTATGCCTATGAATTTGTGTTATGAATACCAAAATTATAGTTTAAACTTGTTTACTCGACTGTGGATCGACCTTCGCAGGGCCAAGGGGCGGTGTGTGGATATAAATCACATAACTCTCTAGTGAATGGATAATATATGTTTCAATTACAAGTTTCTTTATGATTTGTAGATTCATTATGAATCATGGAACAGAACTGCTTTAAATCTGGGTGGGTCAGATTTGCCCATGTTTACATTTTTATGTGTCTAAAGTTCTTGAAATTGTACTCTTGACTTATTTGAACATGTGATATAATGGTGGCAATGATCTGATAATCAGTTATTACCCAAAAAAAAAAGTGGAAAAATTGTTAGTTGGGTTGATGGAATTTTTCACATTTGGAAAAGTGAAAAGATTTACTTTTTGTTCTGGAAAAGATTTACTTTATGTTTGTTACAAACTGAGGGACTTTAACCTCGTTTAACTATTGATTTTGTCTGGAAAAGGTGCTTTTGTTTAAAAGTGCAGTATATTTTGTATATCTTATACTCTCTTGTACTCAAAAGGTTTTTAGTTCTTGGACAAAAATATGTATTTTTTCGGCTTTTTCATACATTATTTTGAGATCATTGTCGATTTCCATAGTATAGACATGCTTTTCTTTATCTATTGTGATGTTGAGCGTTTAGGGATGTGTGAATGAACTCTTACAGTTTGTTGACATTCATTCATATTTCCTTTAACAGCATATCAATCTTTTCTATTTTTTCCACATACAGAGCATGCTCACCTGTGTTTTTTCATTTAATTCCCGATTCCATTGTTGCTATAGCAGTTCAATGATACTCTGATATGTGATCTATTTTTTTATTTTTTTTTTCCATGTTGATACTTCTTGTCTATTTATCTTGTACATAGAATAGTTAATATGATATCATAGTTCTAAATTCATGGAACTATATATTACTTTTGAAGTACACAAGAAACTCGAAACCATTTTTCACAGCAGAGATTTTATGTTACAAGCAGTGAAAATTTTATTTGCTTCGCCTTCCTACGACGTTGGTTGTCAAGCAGTCTACTAGTTTACTCCAAATTTCAAATTATAGACCAATTTTCATATCATTATGATCTAAATATACCTATATTTTCGTATCTGATTCTTGAACCTATTACCGAAAACTTTGGGGAAAGGGTATATTTCACGGAGGCCTTCAAAGGCAAAATAGGATTGTCGGGAATGCATTTCTAATACTATTGTCGTCTTGAGATTTTCTCTGGCATGAAGTCTTGATGTCTAAAATTCATCTCTTGCTAGAAATTTGTTCTTGGATCAATTGGAGCTTTGCTACTTCATTCATCTTCTTAATATAGAATAGATTCTTCACTTATTCCAAGGCAGATGTATTATGAACTTAATTCGTGTACTGTTTTTTCAGTCTGGTTGCTGTAAGCCATCAAATGACTGCAACTTCCAGTACATCAGCCCAACCAACTGGACTCGGACACCAACCTCATCCTTGACTAATCCCGACTGCACTGCCTGGAGCAATGATCCGAACATCTTGTGCTATCACTGCCAATCATGCAAGGCAGGGCTGCTGGACAACATTAAGAGTGACTGGAAGAGGGTGGCTGTTATCAACATCGTTTTCCTCATCTTCCTCATTATCGTGTACTCTATTGGATGCTGTGCATTCAGAAACAACCGGGAAGATAATTCATGGAAACGGTACCCTTGAATGTATATCGACTCTTGTTTTTAGTAGAGATGTCAGTATCTAAAAAGAGTCTTTTGAACTCTTCTACTGTTTTATTGCATTCTGTATGTTACATTGCCAGTTACTATTCTTTTTTTTTTGGTGCACAGTTTATTGCTTTTACCTATCAGATTGGATTGCTTAAACAGAGTTATATTGATATGCTTTGAATTTGTTGTTATAGATTGGCTTATTGTTCATTTCAGTTTTTCTGTCTTCTTGTTCTGGCACCTTTACAACTTTGTTAATGCATATACACAAAACCATAGTGCTGATAGATGTCTTAATATTTTGTTTGGTAGAGTAGATTGGATTGACCGGACGATCTTAAAGAAAGAGAGAAAAAACTAAAATTTTGTCCCTGCTATAGTTAAATTGTATTCAGTTCTGTGCAGCAAAAAAATTCTATGCACCAGTAATTTCACAAATACTGTCAATTTTTTCTAGTTCCTTTAGTCATGAAGGGGGGATTTTCAGTAATAATTTCTTGGATAGTAAAACAGTCCCTCAAAAATAACATAAAAAGGCAATGCTCAATTTTTTCTTATGGCAAAAGAGAATGATCATTCATTCCTTGGAGCTTATCATTGAACATCTGATCCTCAATGCTCAATTTTAAATGACGACGTTACACACGACTGAGGATTTAAAGGTAACCATTACAGTTAAGTACACGAATTTAATGCACGCTACAGTTTTAGAAAAACTACAACAACAAATTAAGCTTTGTTTCCGAGGGTTGTAGCATTACAGTTCGTAGGTAATAGGAAGACCTGTCCATAAAAGAAGCCTTCGTGGGCGATCCAAGAACCGGGCTTGCCATGCAGGTTCATCACTCTCGAAAGTGAAACCACTTTTCATGTACAAATTCTTCGCCGGCTCATTATCCACAGCCACATGAACATATAAATCACTTATTCCTGATGAATTATGGAAACTCAGGTCACGGAGTTGCTCAAAAGAGGACATGAGAAAATAATCAAAGATGAGAAGAAAATTGTATAAATGTTAAGCATTAATCCCTAACAATCAAAATTTCACTGTATCACAAACAACTGTGTCTTTTACCCCAATCTTCAGCCACCATTTTTGACTTTGCGATGAGCTCATAGCCTAAACCATTTCTCTGCAATTCCTTGGCCACACATACATTGCTAATGTATGCCCTTGCAAAGTCAGCCCCAATTCCCTGTCGAAGTGAAATTATAGAGTCGTTAGGACCACGTTGAGGATTTTCTGTATCACATGAAACTTTAGGACCACATGAAACTGGATACTACTCACTAATCTTTAAAAAAATAATAATAATAAATAAATTTAAAAACTTGTACATATACTGTCAAGTCCTGCCAGACTATGTAGAAGACACAGCGTTTTAAAACACGACACATCAGCATAAGCAAAAACTTCGATGTAGCACTTGGAGAGAGTGGAAGATTTGAAGGAAGAGAAAAATAAATTGCAATATAATGTTTTTGAAAATTGACTTCCTGTCTTTTAATCTTTGTTCTTGAAAACAACATGGTCCTTCAGTTACCTCTAAACAAGAAGTATCCAGGAATCAGAAAGATTCATAAATAGTCAAACAAAATAATATTCTGCGACACCAATAAGTTCCTGCTGTAAGTCCTTGTTCCTCAATGGCACCACAATATTCTGAGATAACAATAATATTCTGAGATCCCTATTCTGCATTTAGTGAACCACTGTACATGCCTTTTTTAATGGATGGACACTAATAAATACCTTTGGTTTCATTCCTGTTATTTCATCTGGAAGGCTGATGCATTGATTCAGATCTAATGTCCCTACAACGACTCGATCTTCTCCTTTATGTGAAAACTGCAAAGAGAGAGAGTAAAGTAAGTTAATTTGGTCACCATATAATAATTTAACCACACATGGTCATATAAGGGCAACTTTGTTTCAGTGTATGCCTGTGTTACGTATATTTAATGACGTTTGTGCCTGGGCACGAACTCCACGTTCTAACGTTCAACCTTATAGCCATATAGATCATTACAACATAGTGAAATTGGATTGGGGGAAAAAAAAAGGCAGTGGACTACACAGCAGTATATATATTTGAACAGAGTGTCACGTAATTTTATTTTCACCAGAATGGTGCAAACTGGACCTGGAAAGGTGATTGCCCTCTAAGATGCTGCACAAAAGGTGACCATTAAGGGCAGAAAATTAGAATCCAGAAATGATGCTTGCTAGCTTCAGATTTCTCATAGTAATTATGATATGCTACATTCTATGAAAGACATGAGATGTTCCCATCCAGATCAAGGATTAAACCACATTAAAAATATGCTACCGTAATAAATGCTATTTCCTACGGGTTCACATCAATGATGATAAACTGATAGAAGTAGTCCACAGTAAGTATGGTAATATCAATCAAAAATTCATGTCAAAAAAACAAAATATATAAACACGTATTAGATTATCCTTTTAGAAGAATCAAGAATAGACTATGATTCACTCATGTTTTTAAACTGTTTATAAACACTCATGCCACTTTTTATCCACACATTTCTAAGGACACACAAGTAATACACACTTATTCACCACTCATTTCTAGCGATTTATAATTTAATCCGTTTATGACACTTCCCAAACAGGCTCTTACATACAGACATTGATTCTTATAATCTAGAAACAAAAACCACAAGAAAGAACTATCAATCTTTTCTTTATTTTTTATGCAAAATATGTAAAGAAATGGAAAATTGACAAAATATTCGGACATGCTGATACTAATTTCTTATGAATGTATGTAAAATAGCAAGTACATCTTGCTGGAACAGTGGTGCACAAATCTATATCAGATATGCTTCCATTAATATATAATTCACAAAATTTCAAACATTTGGTAGTTGTTTTGCCAATTGAATGGATCAAAATTACACGTTTATGTGGTGAAATTTTGTATTATTTAGAAATTATTTCTCTGCTTGCAGTTTACATATTCCAAATAAGGAAAAAAAAAAGATAAATCTGAAATTACAATGTAGAAGCAAAGAAAGATTTTCAAAGCTAATATGAGAGTGCGGTCACTATTTTTTGCCCACTGACATTTACATCCAATTCCAATTCACTGTTCTGTCATGCACAGCTGTGCATTATCAAAGTACAGAGGAATCTACGATAACAAAGGATGGGCTAAAATCTGAGAAGTAACAAAGAAATTTACCCATACAAGTTTAACTCACGTGTTTCTGTTGACAAACACATTCTCCCAGCTCAAATCGCCATAATTTATTTTAATCCAGTAACAAGTTTGTTCAGCAGAACTGAATGCTAAATCAGTCTCAGTAACACCAAATATCATCTAATTGACAGCTAAATAAAGAACGCACAAAGTCCATTTACAACGGTACTGAAGTTAGTAGCCCAATAGAACAAGTCAAAGATGCTTACTTTACAAGAAGTGCACAGGTCATGTGACACATTTGATATTGTTGATAATGGCAGTGTAGCATTGATGCAGGAAACTCTTCTAAAGCCCTTCCTTAGTCCCGCAACACGTTCTTTGAGTGCTTCAAACTCACGTTCAGTCAAGTACCTTTTATGATCCTAATAAAACTTGACAAGTAGATAATAATATCAGCATTATGTTACAGTCTCACTGACCTGAGTCAATCATATGATCAAGAAAATCTAATACCGAATTGTCAAAACTATATGCATTTCATAAAAGCAGATTCACAAAAACTCAATCTAGCATTCTGTGTATTAATCTATAGGACAATTCCATTTGTACCGAATTTTTTATACCGAAAATGTTACGTGCTCTCACATGCGCTCGGGCGCATAAATAAAAAATTCCCAAATGTGTGGTCCCAACACCCTGTCGGGAGTAAAAGATTAGGTAAACATGTAACATTGTCCTAATCCATATATAACATTTGCGATTGGAAATATTTAACCATTACTAAACTACCATAAATCAATAATAACTACTAATACAAGAGAAACACCTATTAATTTTATCTAACTAAATCAATTCTGTATCAACTTCACCAAAATCATATATCACTTATTACCAAATAAATTAACTAAATTCGGTTTATGAGAAATTTAAGGACAAGATATTCATTAGAGTACAGAAATTTAAAATAAATCCCACAACAAGAAATAATTCTCAAACTTCGAGGTAAGAAGGGAATCTAAGCAAAACCCAACTTCTCCAACAGCTAAACTAATATAATTGGACGAATCTTGTATTTATTTTTACACAAAGCTGCAATTCAATAAAATTCTCCCTGTTGACTTCAAATTACTAGAAGAAGGATGAACGAGAAGAGAATTATGGAGAAAACTCACTTCTATGCCAAAAGTCTGTTGATTGAAATCGTAGAAAGTGCGAACGCGGAGGCAAGCTGCGGCCCATAGCTCAGCCTCGTAGCTACCTTCCGATACACTCAAAGACGACCTATCAATTCTTGTTAATGGTGGTGCTTCTGTTTGGTGGTTGGAGAGTTGGGAACAGGGAAACTTTGAACGAAGTGGAGGAGGGCGGGGGATAGAGATAGGGAATTTGGCGGCGGCGGCGGGATGGTGGTGTTTGAAGATTTTAAGGTAAGCTTGTAGTGGTGGAGAAGGAGATGATGTGAGGACGGCCATCTCTCCCCTCAATTGCTTTGTCTTGCGTGTTCGGCTAAGCTTAAAAATATGTTGCGAAAATTACATTTGAGGGATCCAAACTTGGCATAATATAATGTTTAGGTTCCTCTTCTTATTTTCTTGGCAGATGCATCCTTGAACTTTAAAAATGCATCAGTATTTGATTGAATCTTTTAATTTGTCGTATATCATTGCATTTCTTGCACACGAGTACCACCCGAAAGGGTATTTTGGTAGCATTTGTGAGGATATTTTCCATTTTTTTCAATACTTTAAAAATGTAATTTAGTAGAGAGTAATGGTGGATTCATATATCATTGTCATCCAAAAGGAAGTAAGATTCATTATTGTCACTAAATGTGGACATCCATAAACCTCTTTTAAAGCAGATTTTCTATGAATCTAATAGGGAGAAGGCACTTTTACAAACCAAGTTTGTATGGAGATATTCGATCTTGAACCAACAAGGGCTAGTTAGGGAGGTAAATAAAATTGGTTCATTGTAAAATTTGTTGCCAAATAGGTTTGCCACGAATTTGGTTTGAGAAGGGAGTATCTATGACCTAAGTTTGGGTAGAGATGGTAGGCTACAAAACCAACAAAGATTCATTGTGAAGGGTTTGTAAATTAAATTTGAGAAAGACAGGTGCATGCTAGATTTTAGCAAAGATGACAAGTCATAAAGCAACAAGAGCTAGCAAGGGGGAAACATGTGGTAGGGTAATGGTGGTAGGCGACTGGACAGTGGGTAGTATAGGTTTAGGGTATTAAGTAGGATGAGAGGCTTGTCTGCTCATCTTGTCCCACTTATGATTCGAGGTGACTCAACTCATGAGCTAAACAACAAATTACTTGTGTGAGTTGCGGACATGAGCTAAACAACAAATTACTTGTGTGAGTCGTTACTAGCTTGTGAGCTCATTTCTTTTTAACTAGTCGATTCATGATTGATAAGTGAAATGCAATTTTTATAATAATAATAATAATAATAATTGATGAGCCGCAAGGGCAAATTGGTGGGATGAGTGAGCCCACATTTGGTGAAGTGAGTTGGCTCGCTTAGTGAACCGAGCTAAGCCCGACAATGGACAAGTCGAGCGATTTAGTTCATTTAATACTCCTAGATAGGTTCATAAAGATAACATTTATTTTTATTTTTCATTTTTTCTGTTATCTTTCAAAAAATTGAACGTGTGAAGGTCAAAAAATTGTCCACCTAAACTTCTCAATAACCAACTATGAAAAGCATAAGACTCAAGTGCCACGGATTAAAAGTTGGTCCAAACAAACTTGCTATAAAACCCATGACTTGGGATCAAAGTTGCAATTTTTCTTCACAGTGACAGAAAAAATAATTTATAAATATAATTAAATTACTTCCGCTACCTATACCCTTTTTTTCTTCTTTTCTGGGCAAAATTTATTATTGCAAAAACTGAAGACTCAAACGGAGGCTTACTATCCAATTTCAATGGAATTTTCTACTAATGTGTAATACTATCTAATTGAGCTTGTTTGAGTCTAATTTTTTTAATACATTTTAAAATGATTGATTGATCGAGAATGTGTGATTGGAAAATTAAAAAAAAATTATTTTACGTATAATATTATTTTTATTGAAAAATATATGATTAAAAAATAAAAGTGAGATAAATATATTTCGAAAATAATGAAATCAAATGCCTCAATATCACAAGTTCACGACCAAGCAATCTGAGAAAACGCCAGATTCAAGAGTACAAATCAAAGTGAAGAGAAAAAATTGACCTAATTTGAAAGAGATAATAAACCTTGTACCAAAAATTGTCTGGCAATAATGCGAATAATAACAAGAACCAATGATGAAGTACGCACTTTCTTTTACAGGCATGTTTGTTTGCTGTTGGTCTGCGGCAAACCTCGCTGTCCCTTCCCTTTAACACCCGTCTCCACTATTATAACCCTTTCTCAATCCCCATCCTTATAGATTATATACACTAGTCAATCCAAATTTTAAGCCTTAATTTCATTTCAAGAAACATTTTGTAAGAAAAAGTAGAGAGAGATTTGTGGGATCGCTCTGTCCTTAAATATTATCAACCTTGTTTGTTTAAAAATAAAAAATAAAAAAAGAGTCTTTTGGATATTGGAGCCTGGTTTTTGAGAGGTTAGGTGAAATTTGGGCTTCATATTCATCAAACATATAAATTTTGGAATTGGTTGTCATTATCGTTCTGAAAATTTCCCGGAAAATTTGGAATCTGGATATTTTTTATAATCAGGCAAAGTTTCAGGTGGGATTTGAAAACTATCTAGAGTTTCCGGGAATTTTTTTGACATGGGCACTGCACAATCTTGATTTTAAGGGAATTAGTTTACAAAGTTTTGGTTAAACATTGTATATTCTTTTTAATTTCCAGCTCTGTTTTTTGTTGGTTTTTTGGGGTTGACAAGGTCAAATTAATCTGTATAGGAATTTAGAAAACTGTCATTATCAATCAAGATTGAATAATTTATTCTTGAATTATCAAATTGGGATTGCAAATGGGATTATGGTGTTGAAATTATCCTCCTCTTGTCCTTTGGAGAGTTTTAAAGATCGGAGTTTCAATCAGAGTTCAGTGAGATTCCAACAGTTACACCAAATTTTTTTTGGATGTATTCACAGGTAAAGATTGGTTCCGAGGTGGTTACAGATTTGGTAAGAAACAAGGAAATTGTGTGCACAGAGTAACAGAGAAGCTGATAAATTGGCGAGATTCCTCGGATTGTAATAGGATCAAGGAACCAAAAGCATAACAGATGCATAAAGGCGACTTTTTAGGATTCTTCTAGTTTTTGTTACAGAAAAGGTCCTCGTCTTCAATTTCGTATTTGAGGAATAGTAAATATATGGTGAGTATGAGATTGTTAAGTCTTGTGGGTAATTCGTTTGGATGTTCTGCATCCGGGGAGCGTCTGGTTTCTGCAGCAAGAGATGGAGATCTTCAAGAAGCCAAGGCTTTATTGGAGTATAATCCTCGCCTTGTGAGGTATTCGACCTTTGGTGTTCGCAATTCTCCCCTGCATTACTCAGCTGCGCAAGGTCACCACGAGGTATATTGTAATTTAGTGCTAGTTTTTTTTGTATCTATTTAGTATCTATCGAAAGTGTTGGAATTCTAGGTGCCAATGGTGATTATATTATTTGTTTCTTGTATGCAGATCGTTTCCCTCTTAGTTGAATCTGGAGTTGATATTAATCTCAAGAACTATCGCGGGCAGGTAAAATTTTGTCTCTTTTCACTTCTTATGTGGATGATTCTTTACAAATGTCATTTCTTTGTGGATTTGATTTCTTTAATTCGACATAACTAAGTGATGATTAATTGCCCGAGCAGACTGCTCTGATGCAAGCTTGTCAATACGGTCACTGGGAGGTTGTTCAAACTCTGATTCTTTTCAAAGCCAATGTATGACAGTTCTTCGGTGGTATATTTTGCTATATTTCATACAGGAACTAACTGAATGATTTTTCTGGGGAGAAGTCCAACTTATTATTGTGTTTTATTATAGATCCACAGAGCTGATTATCTTAATGGCGGAACTGCAATTCACTTAGCTGCTCTAAATGGTCATTCCCGATGTATCCGGCTTCTTCTTTCTGATTACATTCCTAGCGTTCCTAATTTTTGCAGCATATTATGGAAAAGATCGAAAAATGATGAATCCATTTCAGAAATTGATTATAGGTACTGAATATTAAAATTTTCGTTTGAACTATGTAGCTTTTCTGTTTGCAGTAAGCTTAGTAGCTTTAATTTTCCTTTTGCCCTTTTCAGTGCACTCTACGAGGTCATCAACAGACCTGCTGATGGTGGCGTCACTGCCCTTCATATGGCTGCACTTAATGGGCATGATGAAGCTGTTCAACTCCTCCTGGATTTAGGGGCTTCCGTATCTGAGGTCACGGAGGAAGATGGAACTACAATTGATTTAATTGGCAAGTTTAACTTTTTATTCTTTTTGAATCCACATATAGTTGATGGATTTTGGTTTTAGCATGCACAATTACGTGTTTAAATATGATATAGCACATGTAGAGTGATAATTTACCGCCTCCATGTAGATTAGTAATGTTCCTTTTTTGCACAATGAAGTTTCTGGATGTACATCACCTTATCAAGTCATTTGACATTTTCATTGTATGGTTTTGCTTCTTTGGAAGTGCATGCTCATGGACGTGGGAATAAACTGACAACAAATTTCAGCGATAGAATGTTTGGTTGATTAATGCTCTTAACAAATAAGTTTTCAAATATAAAGATTTTAGAATTAAGAAGTAAGATGCTCGTATTGAAAGGGAGAATCTTTCAACTGTGTTTCGTCAGTATCAGATTTGCCAGAATTTTGATTTCAAACAAATTGTGAAATTGTAGCCTGTAGTCAATTGTCTGACATTTACATGAATTCTTTGTCTCACACAAATGAGACTTTCTTATTTATAGATTTCAATCCAATTTTTTGTGGATTACTTAAATGAATTGTGTTCGTGTTTGCAGTGGATTGCACACCTTTGGATTAACTAAAAAGGGACATGGGAAATAGTAAATTCTTGACACTATAATCAAGTAGTAAATATTCAATTCCGTTTTCACAAAAGTGTTGAAGCAAGAGGCAGTATGAATTCTTGGAAGAGCATTCAGTTCCGATTCCCTTTTTTGGTTCTCAAATTAAATATCAAAAAGAACTTTATTATCTAAATTTACAGGATTTTATTCCCACATTCTGGGTTTTAGACATGTATTTATATGAGATCTGCCAGATCAATAGTGGTTTTCGTATATTTAATCTCCTCGTATCATCTCATGATGACTATACAATTCAATTGTTCATTTACACCTTTTGAATTTATCGTTTCCTTATCAATGTAGATGCAACTCTTTATACTTATCTTGTCAATTCACTAAATATTCTTATATAATAACGGTTTGTATTGAAAAGTCAAGCCATCCTTTTATTTTTCCCTTTATGGCATGAGTGGTGCCTGCATTATGG
The DNA here is from genome assembly GCA_903798385.1 of Fraxinus cuspidata. Taxonomy (NCBI): domain Eukaryota; kingdom Viridiplantae; phylum Streptophyta; class Magnoliopsida; order Lamiales; family Oleaceae; genus Fraxinus; species Fraxinus cuspidata. The sequence continues at coordinate 15,065 of CAIGRP010118159.1, forward strand.
GGGTAAAGGTTGGAATTGAAAATTTTCCTAGATGTTTGGCATAAAATGCTTATATAATAGATTTAGCGACCAATATGAAACAGAAAGTAGGGCAATGAAATACTACTTTCATAAACCTCCAAGTGTTTCTTGTAATAGTTTTCTAACTAATCATATTGTATTTTATGTGGAACCTTACATTTCTTGCTGTTCCAAACAACAAGAAACAAGATCAGATCCCATTTTTCTTTTTTGCATGATTGGGTATTCTGGAACACGTGTGCGTCTGTAGGTGTGTGCACACTTGTGTGAGGGGGAGGGAGAGAGGGTTAAATATTACGTAAGAATGCAGGAATTAAGGATTCTAAGTTGGAAACTCTGTTGCTGTGTCTGTGAGCAAAGATTTCACGTTTAAAAGAAACTTCAATCCTATAGTAAATGATCAAACTGCAAAGCTTATAGTGCGAGTTTGATTTTATAGAAGGCTTGATTGAGCACTAGTTTAATGTCCATATGGCTCTACTTAGCCTCTCTTAAGCATAAGATATGTCGAGAGAAAAGATACAGGGCATTGAATTTCTTGAATGTATACTTTCTTTAGCTCTGGATTAGAGCAAGGGAAGCTCGAAAACAGATACATTTTCTCATTTCACTCATCCCTGATTATAAAAGCATTTAATTCTACAGGTCCTGGAAGCACGCCCCTCCATTACGCTGCTTGTGGTGGTAGTTCACAGTGTTGTCAGGTCTGTATATTTCAGGTCAAATGAAAATTTCAGTGTGGGTCGATGTGATCTAAACATATGATTGTTTTCACTATTTTCAGCTTTTGATAGCAAGGGGTGCCATTCTGACTGCAGAAAATGCTTATGGGTATGCAAGTGACTTATTTTCTTGTTTCAATCCACTCAACATATTTCTTCATGCGATCTTGCATAAAGAATGTTTGTCTAAGCTTAAAAATAAGTAAAAGTTACTTTTAAGTAGGTTCTTATTTCCATGTTTTAAATAATGCCTTTCTTTTAAGAAAATAGTTACTTATTTTGAGAGTAACTTTTTACCTTACCATCAAGTAACTAATGTCAATTTGGATCAATAAAAAATTATTTTAGAACTTATATATTGTTGTATGTTTAAGCTTTCCGACATTTTATGTATCATTCCAGGGGTTATCTGTGGCCGTTTTCAGCCATTCAGTCAGCCCCTATGATGATTGGTTTTAGTATTTTGAAGTTCTATTATTTTTTTACTCTTTATTAACCAATGGCTCGTTCTCTTAAATATTTGTTTCTATATGTTCAAAGTTGGACTCCCTTGATGGTTGCTCGTTCATGGCGTAGAGATTCACTCGAGGAAATTCTCAGCAGGCGTCCAGAAAGTCTACCACAGCTTAGTCTTTCACCATATTTATGTCTTCCTCTTAAGAGCATTGTTAATATCTCTAGGTGAGCCAAAATTACACACTGCTCTAGTAATTTTTTAAAAATAATAAACTCTCTCAATGGGAGTAAAACATTAGAATGATGATACAGCGTATATGACCTTTGCCCTCAAATTTTGTTTCTAAAATAGATCTTAAACCATATTGAAGACGAGTTTTAAATCAATATACGTAGCTTGTCTATGACAAAGTTTTTAGATGAGATGATTCAAGATAGTGTTAGAGTAGATAGAAGACCTAAGTTCAAGTCTTGACAGCACCTAATTATGAAAATAGTGCACATCACACCTTTGGTAAAATGAACCCACTCTGCACATGAGGAGTGTAAAATACAAAATTTAAATGAATACATGTAGCCATCTCCAATTGCTTAAAGTTTTATGATGATTGAACGTACAATGACAGAGATTTCAACTATTATTCTCTTTTGTTGCATTTGCAGAGAATGTGGATGGAGAGGCAACGATGCGCTGTCCACATGCTTAGATCCTTGTGTTGTTTGCTTGGAAAGGAAATGCACAGTTGCTGCAGAAGGTAAATTACCTCAACCTTGCAGACGGATCTCATTCTCTGTTTTCCTTTCTAGTCATGTAGTGGAAATTTTGTTAAAACGTGTACTTAAGCACAAAGTAGATGGCGATAAGGATATCACTACTACTAAATAGAATATGAACGGGCGACATTTAATTTCCTTTAATAGTCTGCTTGGGATCTCTTGACGCGCGGCGATGGGTTGTTAATTTAGTTAGTTGTCGTCAAAATGCCAATTTCTATTCTGTCCTGATATTATAAAAATTTCATACTATTCTGGCAGTTATAATTTATTTCTTTTCATATTACCTTAGATTTTTCTCTCTGAAATATCCTCCTTTTTTCATTCTTCCTAGTAAGTTCTAGCTAGCGCGGGATTTTGAGACATAGCAGAAATGCTGAATTTAGAACTACGATACAGAAAATTTGCTACATAAGCATTTACTCCAATGCAATGACATCATGCACAAATGAACCATTGTCTGTGTCTAGCAACGTAAGATGCTCGTTTTTTTTTCAGGTTGTCTTCATGAGTTCTGCACACATTGTGCTTTGTATCTATGTTCCACAAATAGCATCTCTACTGTATCTCACGGTCCCCCGGGCTCAATTGCCTGCCCACTTTGCCGGCATGGCATAATTTCTTTCGTTAAGCTTCCAGGCACGAGGTCAATATGCAAGGATATTTCAAGAACAAGTTTGTCCTTGAATTTTTGCACTGGCTCGACCGCGGTTCCTGAACCCACCTTAATGGAAACCCCATTATACAAGCCGGATTTCTCTCGTGCTCGGATCTCCCCACTCGGTTCCTCTCTCCGCTCACTTAGCTGCCAAAGTTTTCCTTCTGTGAAACTCCGCCCAAGCCTTTGCATGGGAGCTTCAGACACTACTCCTTCTTTGATTCCAAGATCGATCAACCGTAACTTGAGGAATCAATTGGTTAGATGTTCAAGATCCAGCTTTAGGCCTTCAACTTCTCAGAATGAAGGCAGAAGGTGGTTATGCTCTATTAGCCAATCTATGGAAACTGGAAGCACCTGTTGAAGATTAATGTGATTCAGGTGCACATATAATCTACTTCTGCATAGTAACTTTTTAAATTTAATTTTTGAGAAAATAATATATTTATATTACTGCCGTTATCTTTGTTAAGAAGATGTTAATAGCATCTTTGGTGAAAATTTGTGTGTAAATATGTGGAATGTGATAAGATTTCTCTAAGTTCTCACAAGTCTATGGACTTGACTTCTCTCTTTAGATCACTTTCTCTACATGTAGAAAATTGCACGAGAGAAATGAAAGAAGAGATCGATTGACATGAAAATCCAACAAAAACGAAGGAAGTTGATGAGAAGAAATACCATTAGGGGTGTGTTTGAACCACATTATTTTGGAATAATATATTCTGGAATAGTAGATTGATGGAGAATGTGTGGTTAAAAAATAAGAAAAAGTTATTGATGTGATGAAAAATATTATTTTATTGAAGAATATGTGGTTGAAAATGAGTAGAAGAATGAGAATGAAAAAAATAATATGGATCAAACAGGGGCCTAGGATAATTTGGTGGGCAGAATTGGGCAATACAACCATCNGAAGAATGTGTGGTAAAAATGAAGAAAAAGTTATTGATGTGATGGAAAATATTATTTTATTGAAGAATGTGTGGTTGAAAATGAGTAGAAGAATGAGAATGAAAAAAATAATATGGATCAAACAGGGGCCTAGGATAATTTGGTGGGCAGAATTGGGCAATACAACCATCAAGATTTTAACTTTTTATTGTTTTTCAATACTATCTCATATGGTCCGATTAAGTAGTTCCTTATTTTTTATTGAGCCCCTGTTTGTTTGACATTATTTTAACATAAAAATGATCTTTTGGATCCTTTTTTTCAAATTTGCGGTTTGGTCAAAAATGGAGATTGAACCTCTCTCCAACGGTTACAATTCTACTTAAAATGCCAAACAAACAGGAGCCGAGTCATTCTTGTAGTGATTATAATTGTCTAATGTCGTGTGAGTAAGTATGTTGACTAAGATTATCTCCGGAAAACAAAAAGAACACATTTTAATAAATAATCTACTTGAAAATGAATTGGATTTATTTCGAGTTAATAAATTAGCCATCCAACGTGTCCTCTATTGACTACAAGAAATCCACTCACGTGGTCATAACACTACCTTGATATTAATCTCCTTCAATCATGATAGGTGTTTGGTATTCTATCAATCTAGCTATAAAATCTCAACAAATCACTCTTTTGGTAGTTGAAGCATCACATTCTGTCAAGACAATTTAAATTTACGTGTGTCAAAGTGTATTGAGTCGTCTATTTACAATTCCCTCAACCCGAATGGACGGCCATGTTAGCTTGAATATGGAAAAAGGGCGGTTGATCCTGATTGTTAAGCGTGAAATTTCTCATCATTTAAATATGAAAATGATGATCAACGTATAAGAATTTATGCTATTACTCTTAACAATGTTGATTTATTGTAAGACTTGGTGTATTATGAATCATAAAAATCAAAATTTTGAGATTGGTGTTCTTTAATAAGCTACCATTAATTTTGATTATAGACTTGGAAGGATCTTTTAAATACAAAAACGATAATCAACGTGTAGACGTAGGTGCTACTTAACATAATAAGTTTCACCTTTTACTGTGTAGCTCCAAGACTTAGGATTTTGTTTGGTAAGACTTTTGAAAAGTTAGAAGTTACTTATAAGATTAAAAAATCACTTTTTAACACCGGTTTGAATAATTTTTTAAAAGTATTTTGTTTGGCTAAAGAGTTTTTAGACAAAGTTGGTTTATGATAACTTTTTCAATAAGTTCTTTAAAAAAAGCAAAAAAATAAACAAAAATCTCGTCAAACAGACCCTTCATGCTGACGTTTATGTCTACCTCAACACCAAGCAAAAATCTTTCCATCTCTAAAACTAACTGCTAAGATCCGAACACGTGAAAATAGTCAAAAACTGAAAACGCCAAACCCTTAGTATAATCTTTGTAATGAAGTAGTTGAGATTAAGTTTGACAGATTTTCAGTTTCCAATTCAAAGGTGTTAGTTTGCAAAGGTGGGGACACTTAAATTTCGCTTGCATTCACATGTACGTTTATGGAATTTTCGGCTTTTAATATTAATATTAAAATTGACATTGGTGAATTGCCACCATTACTTTCAGAAACTTTTTGACAATGTAAGCAGTTCAGCACGAGGGTCAAGGAGTTGTTAAATGGCAGGTTGGTTAGACGATTAATAATAAGGGATAATTTGTCGTGCACACCTCTCTTGATTGGAAAGATTAGTGGTGTCAAACGGATCAATCCAAGTTCTTTTTAGTTGTTCAATAAAAAAGTTAATAATGTTTGAAACATACGACAGACCAGTTAGAAGTATAAACAATCTTTGGTCCAATTGTGCTATACAATCAGGCTAAAAAATATGCTCAAAAACAGGGAAAACATGTATTGACATGTGATTGGACAGTTTGAAAAAAGTAAAAACACAATATCCAATTATTATCTACCATATTACCCCGTCCCTCCATCCCTATTCTTGAGCTTGTCCAAGGAACGTTATTCTCCTTGGTCTAAGCGCATTTAGTTTGAGCTTAGTCATTTCAGTTTGAGTTTGATTGATTGTTTGGGCCTTGTCACATTATTAAGGTTAAATGAAGATGTCCCCTTTCAATCACTCGAGAGAATGTATTTAAAATTGCGAACAATTTTTTATTTATTAATTAAATACGACCAAACATGTATTGCATTGCTATATGTAGAACTAATAAGTTGATTTATTGAATGTTACGTAAGTAATTTTATTACTAAAAGTCAATGAATGTGAACATATTTAATTTAACATCTGTTATAGTAGAAGTCACATGGGACTAAATGGACCTATGTTTGATGAACAAATGTATATCGTGTCAAATTTGTTATCCTTAAATTTCTCTGCAAATACTTTTCTTTTTATGGATCCGGGTGGGATGTACCTGTATGTCCGGTTTTATTTATAGCACGTTTGATTATACTTCGAAGTAGTTTTTTTTTTTTTTACTTTCCTCAACATGACTTTATACGATGTCGAGAAAATAGTTAAAAATGACTTGTAAACATAACGAAAATTTTTGAATAAAAAAATTGATTGCAGATTGAATAAAAAAATGCGTCGCATCAATAAAATATTAGTTTTCTACAAATTTTGTATGTGGTAATAAATAATAATATTATTTCTAGCTAGAAACGACATATACCCGACACTACATTGACAAAATATTTTTTTTAATTAGTAACACTATTAAAATTCTTTATATAGTTATTTTGTTAATGACAATAAACTTAAGTAAATTAAAAATAATAATAAATATATATATTGGAATTATAGAACCCTTGAATTATTCCAATGAAATATTTTCTAATAATGCATGTACATGTATTGGGATTGCATAATTTATAGGGTTCATAGACTTAAAAATCAGGCATGGAGACTTCTATTCACTTTGAGCAGTGTGCCCTAAACAGTCTGGCTTTCAAAATAAAAACAATTAAAGTAAAGACAAAAGAAAAATCCAAGGTGATTTTATTTGTTTGTTCTTGAGGCTGGCTCGATAAAGACAAAAATATGTTTTTAGTTTTGAAAAAGGAATTTTTTATTGTAAATTTATTTATTTTTAATTAATTTATTGAGAATTGCATAATTCGATATGTTTGCTAATTACTAATTTAGGGGTATTTGTTAGACTTTATACATCTTGCATGTGCCACTCTCCTATAAGATGTATATGTGATAAGGTAGGTACCACTTCGATTATGACCAATCTTCCTAGTCATGTGGGGCATGGGCTGAGAGTGTGTGAAAAACTCGTGACTACTTCTTGAGACTACAATATGTTATGCAAAAGTACATTTTCATAAGTCTTTTTACGCAATTACAATTGTCCATCTAGATGAGTTACTCATTTTGTAATGTTACTACACGATAAGCATACTGCCATATGTTGGCCTAGCAAAACGAATTGACGAAAAGCTTAGGGCACAACGTTGAAGGAATGGTCAAATTCTCTACCAATGCTCGATTCAATTGTTTCCAAGAATTTGTACTTAGTATTGATATTTTAGATATCTCAATGGAGCTAACCTTCTTTTGCAACTACTTGTTTTGCCATCCCCATTCAACAAATTAGATGCATAAACATTTTATTTGTTGGAGTTCAACAAATCTGCAAAGCTCTCTCGACGATATTCAACGTCTCTAATTCACACATTTTAATTTTAATATCGACCTAATTTTCGTACCACAGAATATATGTCGGTATAAAATTTCCACGCATAAAGTCCCCAAAAATAATTCAATTGTTTAGTGATTTTCACTATAGAGACTTAGATACAAGGCATGCATATGTTTATGACAAAAGTCAACTATACTTTGACTTTTAGCTTCAAATTTTTGTGTAATTGAAAAAGGTTATAATTGCAAGGAAGGAGACATAAAGTGGGAGATCCTTCTTCTATGTGGGTTTTTGGTTCCATTGCCGACTGTTCTTTAGGGGGCACAAAAAAGTAGAGCACAAAGGCAAACCCATGAATATATGCATGAGAAAGTGCAAAACTTTTCACTTCCAAGAAGATGGGGTCCACTCAAGTAACACTCACATTGACCTAATTTTGTTGTTCATTGTTCAATTTTAAACTTGGCCCATTTTGGTGAGGATTAAAAATCAGATTTTTAGTAAATTTTCATTAAAATTGAAGAAATGTGTGTTTGAAAAGTTGTGAATATTATGAAATATGTGGTTAAAATTAATTGTTAATTAAAATTAAAATTTAGATTTTAAATTTTAAATTTTACCAAATAAGGACTTAATTAAAAATAACTTTTTAAAAAGTATGTTAAAGTAAGTTTTAAACTCAACAAAACATACTTTTGACTAAGCTTGAAAGTTGCTATTAACTTTCACTTTCTTTAATTTGTAGCATGTTTAATTGTGTTTGAAAGCGTTTGTTCTAACTTTTAGTTACTTTTTCTATGGCCTGCCATGATGTCGAGAAAAATAGCTCGAAAAACTATTTTTAAACACATTCAGTTATCATCTAGCTAAGCATTTTATGAATCTCGAATTTACGTCATGCAAAAAACATATTTAAAAGCAACTTTTAACTTTTAATTATTGTCCAACATTCGCTAATCTAACACGTCTTGTTATCAATAAATTTGTAATCGATTACGTGAATCTTTTTTTATCACTCCAATTAATATGGCTTTCAAGCATTCTCCGATATCCACTAATCTAACACGTGTCTTGTTTTCAATAAATTTGTAATTGACTACGTGAATCACTTTTATCACACCGTTTAATACGGTTTTAAATAACAAATGAAAAATGATTAAAAACTGCAGTGGGAATGGGCTGCTTGAGTTTACATTTAATGCATAGTTGGTAGACGAATAAATTAAAATTCAAGTGATTATAAGTTGTAAGTTCAGAAAATTATGAATAAAAAGTTGATGAGAATCGTAAATTATACCAAATATATGAATAAAATATTGTATGTGAAGAAAAGTGTCCAGAACCCCTTTTTCTTTTGAATGATGCTACATGTACACTGGGTTTGACACCCCGGTGTACATCCCCCATCACAATAGGGGGGCCCACGATTTTTTTATTGGATGTGGGCCCCCCTTTTTTGTGAGGGGAGTGTACACCGGGGTGTCAAACCCGGTGTACAAATAGCATATCCATTTTCTTAATTAGGCTGCTTAAATGTGCATTGGGGTTGATGAAATGGGGTTTTGGAAGTCAAACCAAAAAGGCCTAGCTTTTGATGAAATCATAAATTGTCACCTTCACTGCATGTAGTAATTATGTATTTAGAAATTGAACGAGTGCCATTTTTTGTGCTAATTAGATCCAATAATAATGCTGACTTGTAAATTTATTGCTGCAAATTCAAAAATTTCTACCCTACGGTGCATCGCATTTACTCCTTTTCTCTCTGTAAATTTGACTTTGCAGGTTTTTTTAAATGAATGGGATGCCTCTTGAGTCTTTATCAAATGGCCGGCTTCAATCTCACTGCATGTCTAGTTTTGCACTCTAATTATTTGATAACTTGATTCAAAGAAAACTTGATGGGGTCTTTCATTTCAGCCAAGATTTTGTATTTTTAGTCAAATGAGACACTGTTGCAACACAAGTATTAAGCTTCAGTCTGGTTGATTTTTCTCAAGATAATATGGATTTGGTTCTTGAAATCAAAGAAAAAGGGTTTCTTTCTCCATCCCAACAGCCTTATTTTCTCATTCAGCCACCTACACCTCCTTCTTTCAGTGTTGTTCATACAGGTGGGTTCAATTTGATCAACAAGGTGAGTCCAAGTATATTGCTGATTATTATAATCCTTGCCATTATTTTCTTTATTTCTGGTTTGCTTCACCTTCTTGTTAGATTCCTATTGAGACCTCCTAATAGGGATCCTGATGAGTTAGAAAATGTGACTGTCCTACAAGGCCAGTTGCAGCAACTCTTTCATTTGCATGATTCTGGTGTTGATCAGTCTTTTATTGACACCCTCCCTGTATTCAATTACAAAGCAATTATAGGAGTGAAGGATCCATTTGATTGTGCTGTTTGTTTGTGTGAATTTGAGTCTGAAGATAAGCTTAGGCTTCTACCCAAGTGCAGTCATGCCTTCCACATGGAGTGTATAGATACTTGGCTGTTATCTCACTCCACTTGCCCTCTTTGTAGAGCAAGTTTGATTCCCGATTTTTCCCGAAAAAGCAATTGTTCTCCGATAGTCCTTGTTCTTGAATCTGGAAGTGAAAGTTCAAGAGAGATTGTTTTGGATAGGGAGGGTGGATTAGACACCAGTAATTCATTTTCAAGAGCGAATTCTCATTTGAGTGTTCATTGTGATGATGGATTTAAACAATCTCATGAAGATCCAGCGCCTAAATCTTGCGAAATCCAGTCAAAGGATGACGGCAATCAGCAAATAGTTGTGGGTTCGGGAGGAAAACTTGTCACGGTAAAGCTTGGGAAGTTCAAGAATGTCGAAGGTCCAGGTGAAGGTAGTAGTGATAGTAGTGCTGATGCAAGAAGGTGCTTCTCCATGGGGTCTTTTGCTTATGTAATGGACGAAAATTTATCGTTGCAAGTTTCCATTAGAACCCCTACGAAGAAACAATCGAGCAAGAAACCTACTTTGCCATTGACACCAGGTCATAGGTTAGCATTGTCTGAAAGTGGATGTGATTCAAGAAGAGAATTTGGTGGTTTCGAAGAATTTAGGATTGAAGATGGCAATGATAGTAGTATTACCAGTAGCAATGACAGGAAGGCCATTGGGAAAAGCAAGAAGGAAAGCTTTTCAGTGTCAAAGATTTGGCTAAGGGGAAAAAAGGATAGGCCTAATGCAGCCACAGTCGAGTCAACTAGGCGCGCGTTTTCATTCCGGTTTCCGGGGAACCAGAACATGATGGCTACTGACGAATTGAAGCCCAAAAACGAAGTTCATGGTGCTAGGAGGACAATATCTGAACTCGACACCAGTAGGTGGGAAAACGGAGGAAGTGAATTGGGTTGTGATATTGAACAGAGATATAACAGCTTGGATTCTCAAGAAAATTCTCCATCTTTTGCAAGGAGAACTCTTCTTTGGTTCGTGGGAAGACAAAACAAGGTTGTTAACTCATCTTTTTCATCCATCGTTTAGTTTTTTTTTTCTCTCCATTTTGGTACATTTTCTTTTGTAGATTAAAGGAAACAAATACTTCATTATGAAGAAAATCCAGGTACAAAAACAAATGATTGTTATTTTTGAGAGAATGAGATGAATCATCCTTTTCCGAAATTGTTATGATTCATTCTTTTTTTCCTCGTCTTTGTGTTTCCTTATAGGATTCGGTTGTTTTGAATTTCTTGTGTCTTGAGTGTCGAAGACATAATTTGGATAAGTTCATCCTCTTTCTAATTGCTTGAGTTTGTAGATAAAATGGTTAAACGTACACAGTATGCAAAGACAAAAGATCTTAGTTCAAATTTCGATACCACATGTTTATAATGATACAAGTAAGAGAGCGTGTTTAAGTATATTATAACGTACTTAATCACTATAACACCAACGAACTAAATATTTCATTACTTTGTTCTATCATCGGTAGATTATTGATTACTTCCATAAATACAATACACACACACACATGTTTGAGTTGTTGGAATATAATGGCTTAAAGACAATGAACTTCAATTTCCCCATATTACATGCCATGTGAACACTTTAATTTGTTTAGTAACGACTATTATAAATACATTTGTTGACATTTGTTTGTGACTCATTGTCAGCACGACTGGCATTGTCTAGCATGTTCAAAACATTAAAATTCTCATTATACTTTGCATTATTTTCCCACTTCAATGTAACTTACATATGGTGTTTTATAAAATTTGTCTAAACAAATGCCAGGTCGATCTTCCATGTTTAAGACGAGCAAAGTTATTTTGTCCACCAGTGCTTAGCACCTGTCTAATTATCAATTAATTGATTGCATGACTTAAAGATAACTTGTATATCTTCATTTAAAATATCCAATTATTTAAGAATACTAAATGGATAGCTAGACTGTTGCTAAGCACAAGTGGGGCTATATAACATTACTAGTTTAGGACCTCCAATGCATATTTGAAGCCGTAGGAATAGATCTTCGAAGTGATTGTACGAAAAGGCCGAGATTCAATTTCAAAACCCCTTTTCTTGAAGTAAAACTGTAACAAGGGATTCATTTAAAATTTCTTAAATTTTTCGAAAAACAATTGCTGAAAATTGCCAAACATTTGCATTCAATTGAGGGTATCTGTATGTATGTGGATATGATGAGTCAGTAGTATTGGCTGGACATAGAGAGACATTAATGACTAATGTTATTACAATCACGGGTGACGGTTGAGGGCCGCTGTCTGCTGTTACATATATGACCTAACCGTACATCATATACTTGTCCACATTTAAGATCTGGACAAGTGCTAGTTTAATCTTGAAACATACTTATAAATTTTTTTGGCGACTGTTTCTAAATTTGAATAGAAGTGTTAAAACCGAGTTGCATACTTTTACAGTCAAGCTCGACCAATGAGGCTGGTTGTGTAGGGGGCCGTGTTCTCACGTGCTAAGCCATCTAGGGTTCGACACCTCGAAATTTGAATCACTTGTAGTATGAACCAAAAAAATCTGAATATTGGTAATATTTGTAAAGGTGCCACGAATGACACTATCAAGGTAAACATATACGATATCTTGATTTTTGATGCCCTATATTATAGGTTGGACCAACCATAAATACAACAGCTATAGATACACAAATAGATACCAAGTACTTGTAATAAAGTTTTTCAAATTTAACAGCTAGACCATGATGTAATGAGCATTATTAGGTCCTCCAACTTAACTGCCCACCTCTTGCAACAATTGATAATAGATTCATGTCCCGAATTTAGCCTTGAAAATCCATAAAGTTGAATATCAAGTTGCCACTGATCATCCGTGGCCCTCCCCGAATTGAATCATGATAATCGAAATAAATCTATAGTTGGCTCTCAAAATGGTGATGCCCATATAAGAAGATTCAGTGAAAGAGTTAGATCTTGATAAAGCGTGTTATACTTCTTGATTTGAGGTGGATGAATGAATACATTATTGTTTGAGGGGTTCGAGATGATTTGATACTTTGTTTAAGGAAAGTTGTTTGGGAAGTGCGAAGTTCGAGACCTCCATGTACTTTGAAGTATGGAGACGTGTGAAATCATAGTAGGCTCAAAGTTCTTGCAATCTTTGAAGATAAAAAGCAAGCATATATAGCCAGAAGGCCACTGCCTACAAACCTATCAAGCCTCATTTTTCTATTTAGAAGAATCACAAGAGCCCATAGCAAGCCCATTATCAAAAACCCAATTGTCTGGAAAACCGAATCATCTGCGTGGATTGTACAAGAACCTGGATACGTGGCCCAAGTTGAGAAAGTAAGAGACAAGCCCAAGCCCACAAGTGTGTTGAATATGGGCCCAGCATAGCAGCCAGATATGGCTAATTGGGCCCCACGTGGCCCACCATTCTTGGCCAGTGATGCATTGGAAACCAAGTCACCAAGAGAATTTCCCCATGCCAAGACTGTTAACCCCAAAATGGAATGATTGATGCGTAGTATTAGGCCAATTGAAACCAACAGCGAAATCAATTCTTGTGCCAAAATATATGTCCAAATTATGCTCATCAAGAATCCTAATGCAAGCCATAAGAACAAACATTTTCTTGGAGGGCTTAGCCTAGCAGTAGTGCAAAATGCAAGAATCCCTAAAGCAATTCCAATTGATGATCCCACAATTACATATATCAGAATTTGTTGTTTTGATGTGTTAAATCCCCAAATGAGGCAAAATAGAAGAGGATCTAATGTTATTGAAACAACTGCAAATGGCTTAGACCATTTCTCTTGAGAATCAAGTGGAATTGTTAATCTTCTTGGCAAGTAAAGTGGCAACTCAAGAATGTACAAAAGAGTTTTACCTTTGTAATCAGTTAAAATATGGCTCTCATTAGCCATGAATAGTAATAAAGGAACATTCGTGTCAGATGATCCGTTGGGATTTTCTTTGGGAAAGTTCATGGTTAAAGGTAAAAGTACTGATGGAGATTCATCTGAGTTTTCTGCTAGATTTTCCTCCTTAGCACACATGAAAACAACGAATACGTATACCAAGTACAAAGAAAGGAAAGAAAGAGCACCCCACAGATTGATTTTGCCCAAAATGAGAATCCCTAGTAGACAAGAAAGGCAAAAGAGTAAGAACAAAACATTTGTAATAAAACTAGACCTACTGATTTTTCTACCATGTTTGCTGACAGAAATGCTTATAATTCCAACGACAACACTAGATACAAAGAATGCACCACCTAATATGCTATTTAGGCCAATATCTTTCGTGCTTTCACTCGAAAAGGAAATTATACTACCAAGAACATCTGGTGCTCCATTTCCTAGAGAAAGAAGGGTGATTCCAGCCACAGTTGGGGAAAGTTTAAGAATATCGGATAAGCCCTCGAGTGAAGAGCAGAAGTAACTGCTTGCTGTATTACCTAATAAATAGAATAGGATTACAAGCCAAAGGACAAGTGAAGTGTAGCCCAAAACCGGTCTAAATTTGCAATAGAAGATCTGTAGATAGGGAATGTAACCTCTTGGTTGGCATCCTTTGTGGGATTTAACATAGTAACATTTTTCTTGCTTGACATAGTATTCTTGAAGCCTTCTGCAGCCAATATCATCATCCATTGTCTTGTAAACAGAGTGATTCGAACATCTTAGGTTGTTTGAATTACTAGAATTTGAAGAGGGGAATTGGGATATGAAGCAAAAGAAGAGAAGAAGAAATACTAGGTTTAAAAGGATCCTAAGCCACTTGGTTTCATACATGAACAGGAGTCCTGCCATTTAACAGAAAATTGGAAGGGGGAGAAAAAAGGGATATTGTCTATCGTCCATCCAATATTAAATATATATACATATGTTACAAGAATCTAAAGACACGAAAACATTGAAAGAACTGCAGAATTGATGAGTGCGTGGACCCTAATCATATTAAAAACTTATCCTCTCGACAATTAAAAAAAATTATTGTATTCTCCTCTAAAAGATAACCTGCAACAGAGAGGTATAACTATGTTTGCGCTTAGCTCATTCTCTGATTTCCTATTTCATTTATTATTACTCTCTTCAATAGGAATAACTAGACTGAGAATCATAATTCCGTTTTTAGGGTTCAAAGTTTTTCACAAAAGGGATCAGTTTATGATGTGTATTTACATTAGGAGTTGTCATTTTTCGGCGCATTCAGTTTAGATCAAGAAAAGATTTACCCCAGTTGGGGATAGGCATTGTCCTAGTTGTGCCCAAGATATGAGGATGAGAACTGACAAAAAAGGTAGAATTAGCTGACTACAAGGCAAGTAATGTTTAGCCTTGACAAGGAAGTAATAATGTGCATAGTTCCAAAACGACTGTCTCAACAAGAAGCAAAAACCAAATTGATTTAATGTTGTACAACTTTAGCAATCCTCAACTAAAAAGGAGTCAATGATCCGGGGGAGGTCGAATTCCAAACCCTTTTTTCTCAAATCAAAAAATGGACGTCATTTTGGAACACATGTGGATAGCAGCCCCGTGTGGTTAAAGTAAGCCCAAAGAGCTCAAACTCTCACTAAGAAAGAGGGGGTTGATGGTGGTTAGTTAAAAGGGGGGAGAGAGGGGAGCCTTGGGGTACGCTGGTTTCTTATTTTTGTTTAGGTTCTCGAAATTCTCATTTGCTCTTTTAAAAGGAAGGCACAGTAGATGAAGGGCTTCTATAAAGAATTTTAACCCCGCAAAACAAAGCACTAGCTTTATTACGAGCCATGACGTAGCAAATGGAAAACTAACATAGTCTAACAGTTGACCTACAGAATAAAATTAGAAAATGGGATTCTTGACCATAGCTGAGTAACAGACTTACTCGACATGGATTATTTAAAAAGAATTATTCTTGTTGTACATAATTAATTTTCTAATTGGTTACCGAATTGACAGGTGGCGGCCCCCTATTGGGCCAATAGGGAGCCGCCACTTGTCAATTTCTGTAACCAATTAGGCCCCGCGATAGGGCCGCCACCTGTCAATTCGGTAACACATTATGTACTTGTAGTATGGTTCATTTAAGAATACATATATCTCATATAATCTTATTATTCACGAGTTGGATAAAGTANGGCCGCCACCTGTCAATTCGGTAACACATTATGTACTTGTAGTATGGTTCATTTAAGAATACATATATCTCATATAATCTTATTATTCACGAGTTGGATAAAGTATGAGACATATTTTCGACATTAAACGAGAGAAACATATTTTTTTTATCTTATGATCATCTGAGTCAATTGGTCGACCACCACAAGGTATGATCAAGGAAGTAATTAGGAATAAAAAAAAAGCATTGATTCGTTTTTTTTTCCAAGGTTGAGCCCTGCCAAATCATTCTCCTCAGGAGTTATCTCCTTGACTACACCGTCAACTTTGTTAACCAACAGTGCTGCATACCTTACTCTAGTTTCCTACTCAATCAACATTAATTCAACAAAGGCAAGAAACACTAAAAACAAATAAGTAAATGTAACGTAATACCACGTGTTTAGACTTTAACCTTGACATCGACTAATAATCATCGTATCCATGTTGTGAAATGATAGATCTTTCAAACAAAGTGTGATTCTTTAAAAGAAAAACTTCACGTTTAGTCGAAAAATCCTAAATCATAGCACTTATCCTAATTCTATTTTCATCATTTATAAACAGTAAAAAGGACGCGACAGAAATAATAAAGAAGATGTCGTATTTGCATACCGCTGATGTTATGGGAATCGCTTTTGCTTAGAAGCAGAAGAATTAAAGATTAGGGAGTTGATATTTATATCTGCAAAAGTTAAATATATATATATCCCTATTAAAATTCTAAAATTTTAAAAAAATATTATTCTCAACTACATTAATTAATTATATTGTTTATTAAATTCATTCATTTAAATACTCTACATTCACACTATTTTTATGTATCTATTCCATTATAATTTCAATCATTTTATATTTCTATCCACACAAATTTTATATATCAATACATCCATAATGCATGACAGTTAGAAGAGAAAATCATAAATAATTGGAAAAGAGAAGAAAATGAGGTGGATCTACGAAAATTTGTATAACTTTTAGCTCAGATGTCGGATTTTCGTCCGTGAGTACAATTCGAAAGCGTTTTTCGAATTTGCACATGTTTTTTTGTCGATGTCAAACTTTTAGAGTCAAATTCCATTGTTCAAAGCTGTATTTAAGGGTGTGTTTGATCCACATTATTTTGGAAGAATGTATTTTGGAATAGTAGATTGACGGATAATGTGTGGTTGAAAAATGAGGAAAAGTTATTGATGTGATGGAAAATATTATTTTATTGAAAAATGTATGGTTGAAAGTGAGT
This sequence comes from Fraxinus cuspidata, assembly GCA_903798385.1. Lineage (NCBI taxonomy): Eukaryota > Viridiplantae > Streptophyta > Magnoliopsida > Lamiales > Oleaceae > Fraxinus > Fraxinus cuspidata. Next base: position 32,084 of record CAIGRP010118159.1, read on the forward strand.
AGAAAAATGAAAATGAAAATTTTAATGTGGCTCAAACAGGGGCTAAATTTTAAATATAATACGACGATCTACTAAATGTATTTTGGAATAGTAGATTGATGGAAAATGTGTGGTTAAAAAACAAGGAAAAGTTATTGATGTGATGAAAAATATTATTTTATTGAAAAATGTGTGGTTGAAAATGAGTAGAAGAATGAGAATGAAAAATTTAATGTGAAACAAACAGGGGTTAGTGTTTTTATGTTTTTAGTCAGTTTAAGGGTATTTTCCTCATTTTTACTATATTTTAGTTTATTCAATTTTGTTTAAGAGTAATTATATTACCACTATAAATTTTATTAATTGCACCACAATTTAGTATTGTCTTTATTTACTTAACTAGCTTTAAGTAAAATTACATAATTAGAATTTTAATATACTTTTTAATAAAATAAATTATTATTTCACCAGAAATATAAACTTAATTTTTTCTTTCTTTTTCCTCAACATGTGAGTGCTCATAGCTTTTTCGTCGACGACGGCTTTCATTTTCTTCCCTAATGGCAAGACAATTTTCATTTGCTTTCCAATGCTTCCACTTGATAGCCTCTTCATTTCCTCAAACTTATAAAGCCTTCACCATCAACCCGAGGCATGATTTTACTTCCATTAGACTCAGGTGACTCCAGTTTCATGTCGACAAATTCAGGTTCCTTCATTTTCTTGAAGAAAACTTAGGAAACAGGGTCTGGATAAAAAATGTTTGTTCTTCTCCGGTGAGGTTGATGGCATGATTTTAATGTGAACTGGGATTTGCTTAGTTAACGGCAAAAAGGTCAAGAATGGGGGGAAAGGACGACAAAAATGAGTAATATTAAGATTGATGTGTACACCACAATTATTTATGTATATTTAATTCTTTTTCACTTTAGTTTTTGTTGGATTAGGAGTATAATTGTAAATTTATTGTGATGTATTTATTGAAAATATATTTTAATTGTAGAGTAGTAAGTAAATTTTGTGGTGGTATTACATTTACCCTTTGTTTAATAGTTTTTTTATTTATTTGGATTTGTTTATAGAATTAAAATTTCACTTTGATTAGGAATTGTTTTGAGTCTATAAATATGCATTAATGTTATAAAAGTAATTGATTCGATTCTTGATTAATAAAATATTTTAATTTTTCCATTTATTGATGGATTCCAATATTTATTTGGTGGACTCCAAATAGCCATCACGTCGTTCGAGAGAAATTCGAGCAAACACCCGTTCGTGTATTACGAACAAGACACTTCTATTATTATTTACATTTCAGTCCTATATCAATCCACACCATATAAAGTCCTATATCAATCCACGCCATATTTTATATAGTGGATGAAAATACAATCTGTAAAGAATGGTTTCCTCGCAAAAGAGTTTTAGAGTTGAGTAAGGCCAATAAAAGACGATTAAGTTTCAGTATATACCAACTAAGATTCATATGATAATATCCAATCCGAAATCATGGACAATCAGAAAAAATATATATATATCGACCTGGCTAGGCTCCATTTTTTGTTGAAAAAGAATAGCGTCTCATTAGATATATCAGATATTAGTTGATGAATTTAGTATGATATATTTTTACTTAATTTTATATATG
>CAIGRP010118166.1:0-11459 GCA_903798385.1 Fraxinus cuspidata
AATTATATGTTATTTCATAAATTATGGGAGCGAAATAATATTGTTATAGAAAATATTTTCAGCTTTAACGCGGCTTGATATTATGCAAAATGGGGATTCTGAACCACTATCTGTTAAAGACTGCCAAAATAGAAAGATTGGCCAAAGTGGAAAGAAGTCATACATGTGGAATTGAATTCCTTAGAGAAACGGAAAGTGTTTGGACCTGTAGTTCGAACGCCTGAAAATGTAATCCAAATTGGATACAAATGAGTTTTTGTACGAAAGAGAAATAAAAATAATGAAATTACAAGATACAAATCCTGACTCGTAACTCAAGGTTTCTCACAAAGACAGGAATTTATTATGAGGAAACATATTCTCCCGTAATGGACACCATCACTTTTAGATTCTTAATTAGTTTGACTGTGTCACAAATCTCGATATGCGCCTTATGGATGTATTGACTGCCTATTTGTATGCTTCACTTGATCGTGACATATATATATATATATATATATGAAAGTCCCTGAAAGACTTAAAATGCGAGAAACAAATGATACATGTCCGAGAATCATGTTCTCAATTAAATTGTAAAGATTATTATATAGATTGAAACAATCCGGACGCATGTGGTATAATCCCTTACCGAATATTTGTTGAAGGAAGGTATAAAAATGACGATATTTGCCCATATGTTTTTATAAAGAAAACAAATATTGGATTTTCAATTGTGGCAGTTTATGTTGATGACTTAAATTTAATTGGAACTTCTGAAGAGCTGAACAAAATTGCAGATTATTTGAAAAATGAATTTGAGATGAAAGATTTAGGGAAAACCTCGGGTTGCAAATTGAACATTTCCCATAAAGATTATTTGTTCATCAATCTACATATACATAAAAAGTTTTAAAACGATTTTATATGGATAATGCACATCCATTGGCATCACATATGGTTGTCCGATCACTTGATGTAAAAAAACGATCATTTTCGTCCACTTGAAGATGGAGAAAAGATGCTTGGTCCTGAAGCACCATATCTTAGTGAAATTGGAGCATTAACTTATCTTACAAATTGTACTCGCCTCGACATAACTTTTTCTATAAATCTCCTTAAAAGATATAATTCTACACAAACTCAAAGACATTGGAACGGTGTTAATCAAAAGTCGGGATCTGCTTTAGTGTGATATGCAGATACAGGTTATCTCCGTAACCCACATAAACCTAAATCGCAAACATGTTACGTGTTTACACATGGATGAATAGCTATATCATGGAGATTTGTGAAGTAATCTTGTTTAGCAACATCCTCAAATCATTATGAAATTATTGCAATCCATGAAGCATGCCGAGAATGTGTATGGTTGAAGAACATGACACATTATATCCAAGCATCATGCGGATTAATTTCAACAAAAGATAATATAACAATTTTGTATGGAGATAATGCTGCTTGTATTGCACAACTCAAATGAGGTTATATCAAAAGTAACAGGACGAAATATATTTCTCCAAAATTCTTTCATACACACGAGCTTCAGATAAATGGCGACATTAATATTCAACAAATTCGTTCAAGTGACAATGTGGCTGATTTATTTACAAAAAATACTGTCAACGTCTACATTCAAGAAATTGGTTCACAAGATTGAAATGCGTCGACTCAAAGATTTTTAGTGATCAACATCAGGGGGAGTAGCTGTACTCTTTTTCCTTCGCTTAGGTTTTATCACATTGGGTTTTCCTAGTAATGTTTTAATGAGACAGTGTTTATATTTAATACAATACTCCAAAATAACTGACTCTTTTTTCTTCGTTTGATTTTTTTGTCTAATTGAGTTTTTATTAAACAAAGTTTTAACGAACCAGTTATTGTATAAATAATCATCAAATGAGGAGTGTTGTAAAATAATGAGATAATTAATGATAATTACTTAGTATTATTAATGTATAGATAAGTCTTATCTAGTTGAGAAAGTCTATTTCATTCAAATTGTAACTCTGATTTTAGACCCTATAAATACTTGTCTTGATTCTCAATAAAATATACAAATTTATTGACTTTTATTCTCTCTTTTATAACAAATATCATATTATTATAAAATAAATGTTCTAATTATTTTTTTAATATCTTATAGGATATGAAATAAAATAAATATTATTTGTAAAAGAAAAGTTATAATATACATAGAAAACAATGTTTAGTCAAATAAATAAGGGATAATTGCAGCAGCGGTCCCAAACCTTTTCATTTTTTACAGATTATACCTTAATCTTTTATTTTGACAGCTCCAGTCCCAGACCTTTCACTTTAATGGCAATTGAAGTCCGTTGAACAGATTCCATCTAATACTCCGTTAGTTAGTTTGAAATAATATATTTGACTCAACTTGATAAATTAAATGAGTAAATCGTATATTTACAATCTCTATAATATAACAATTAAGATAATTAACCAAAACAAAAGTAAAATAAAAAATTTAGGAAACCCGGTCGTCGCCATCGCTGCCGCCCATCCACACGACACCGATGAAGGAATCCAAAAGTTAATTTCAAACTTTGAAGCTAAAATAAATATAATAATATTGAGACCCTCTTGCATGCTCTGAAAATTTTGTTTAGAATTCCAACGAGTTCTCCGTAGAAAAGTACATGTATCTCAAGACACTGGTTCTCTTCAAATCTCTTCAGCTAGTTGATACAATCATCATCATTTTTCCAATAATTTTATTCAAGTTATGCCAGCACCACCTGGCCCTTTTGGTGACTATAAATTTCTACAATTTGTTCTCTAATATTTGCCTTACAAGGCGAACAAATTGTGGTTCAATAATTGATATAAGAATTGGATGAACCTCGTTTGTCTAATTGGTTGTCTCATTTTGTTAACAGCAGTTGATCTTCTTCATGATTTATGGGGCATTGTTGGCTTTTGCAAATCTACAATTTGGTCATACCCAGATTTTTGTATTGTTGTTTAAGATTTGGGTATGCAGTGGCGATGGTTTGTGGAGACGGCAGTGTGGCGGTGGATAGACGGATGGTGGTCGCAACAATGATCGAGTTTCCTGATTTTTTATTTTAGGTATGTTGTCTTTGGAGAATATGAACAATACTTTTGTTTTGGTAAATTGTTTTATTATAGAAATTGTAAAAACAATTTTACCTCTCATTTAAGTTGTCATGTTGAGTCAAACATTTTATTTCAAGTCGACTAACGGAGTATTAAATGGAATCTGGTCAATGGACTCCATCGGCAATTAAAGTGAAAGGTTCGAAAGGACAGTCGCCAAAATAAAAGGTTAAGCTATAATCTACAAACAATTGAAAGATTTGAGATGGCTGCTGCAATTATCCCAATAAATGATGTTTATCCAAATATACTTTTATATTTGTTTTGTTATACGTACCTTTTGTATTAACCACTACAAAGTCAACAAGTTTTTAATAATAATTTTAATTTTTTTCGAAAAATCTACGAATGCACAATAATTGTCCCAAACCATGTAAACCGTGCAACGGCCCTAGTAGCTCATAGAATGGGTAGCAGCCCCCACCAAAGCGGGCGGCGGTGGCCAACACTTTTGAATGAGATCAGGAAGATCATAAAATTGAAGGGGCAAATAGAGCAAATACAGGAACACTGATTATACTGTATTTTAGATGTGCATAAAACTGATGGAAATTCAAGAAAGCAGCAATCCATCACTCTCTTCTCCAATGCTAACTTTGCCACAACACTTTAAAAGTAAAAAAAAGAAGCATTTTTCTTGAAAAACTAACAGAACATTACCCTGCATCGAATCTGAATATGTTAGTCAAGCAATACCCCTCATGGAATAGGTTGAAACTGTACAATCTAGAATCGGAGCTCCATGTAATCTTGGGTGATCACTCTCCATCCCATAATCCAAGATGGGTGGACGGTACTCCATTTCTTCTTCCTCTTCATACACATATTCAGGTATCTCAATCTCCTTTCTCCTCACATTTTCCCACAGAAATTCCAACCTGTTTACATACCTCATCTTGCAATACCACCTGCAATTTTTTTGAAAAATGAGTAACCTGTAAAAACTAGTTTAAAATTATTATGAGTCGTCTTTATAACTACTTAAGCTTACCCTCCGGGTCCTGGGAAGATGAGACGGCCAAAGGCAGCGAGGAAGAGGCGGGACTGGAATCCAGGGTGGAGGAAATAAATTGAGTCAAGATTTTCTCTAATTTTAACTGGAACTGCTTCGTAGATTGATCTTAAAGCTAAAATTCCTGGGAAGTTATCGCCTCTTTTCACACCAGTGTTGACATAAACCATCGAAAATGGTTTTTCGCCCAAACTTGGGAAAATCTCATCCTCTAAGTATTTCTTCAGTACGTCCACAGTCAGAAGCCTCGCTGTTATCAAATTACAACTGCAAAGGTTACTACAAACAAGAAGCAGAGAGAGAGAGAGAGAGTGAGTATGGATAATTGATGGATTTATTTACCTGGGAAGTGTTTTCCAATTACGCGAAGGATAGTGTAGCCTCGTTTGTCTTTGCCTTGAATTTTGAAGATTTCATGTTTTTTGAAGAGATTTTCTTGTTCAGGTTGAGAGGGAGTGCATAGTGGAGTATTGGAAGTCATGGCGGAATGCGTTGAGTGAATTCAATGTATTGGAATTGTATTTAAAGAAAAAATTGCAATATTGCTCCCCAATCTATTGCTTCATTAGCTAGTCAGACTCCAATCTTTGGGAAACTCGATAATGACGAAAAACGTCCAAATTTTATGTGATTTTTGCACATTCAACTTTGTGAGGCTAGATTCTCAATTTAAACTCTTACTTAAATTCGCACAATCTACATGAATATCCCAAGAGGATTTTGACGCATTTTGTCATTAAAGACTACTTGTTTAACTATAATGAAATTTTGAGAATCTCGACTTAGACTCAGGGGCGAATTCAGCATTGTAGTTTAGTTAGGGTGGAGACCGTTGACCGATTAAAAAATAGTGTATACATAGTTTAATTGAACCCAACATCTTTTCCATTAATTTTTTCACTTATCTCTGATTTCCTAAAAACCTAAATTTTCAAATCAAAATTATAACTCATAAGTCATAACGCATAGTCTCAGACAATAATATAACATAAATTCTCATTCTCATAATTCATAAATCACAAATTTACAAAAAAAAAAAATTAGGCAGGCAGGGACCCAGAAATTAGAATCATGGCAAGATTTTGAGCAAATACCTTTTGTACAGGCAGACGAAGGTCACGAAGCTATCCACAGTCCAGCTATTANAAAAAAAAAAAATTAGGCAGGCAGGGACCCAGAAATTAGAATCATGGCAAGATTTTGAGCAAATACCTTTTGTACAGGCAGACGAAGGTCACGAAGCTATCCACAGTCCAGCTATTACATTTAGTTCTACAACTGACCAACTGTTGAGCTTGCTTTGGCACAACTCCTAAATCACCACCGTTCAGGCGTCCACCACCATCCACCGGTCTCGTCAATATGCGGCGTCACAGTCTCACAGACAGGTACATTAGGTCCGCACTCTACAGTGGATTCGCCAATCGCTCCTCGTCGTTCTCCCTCCTATGTTGGTTCTCTAAATTTTGGAATTGGATAATTTGGATTTGAATTTGGATTTGGTTATGTTTGTGGCTAATGAGTTGCAAATTGGCCCAATTCATTGGGCTTTATTTTTTTTTAAAAAGGCCCAAACAAATTAACAATAAAAAAGGAAAAAAAATTTCAGTCGCCTTCGTCATTTCTTCTCGACGAACAACGTCGACGAGTCGAGACTTGAAGTTTCCACCGGATCCTGCACTTGGCGACTGCGGGAGGGCCCAGGTGCTGAGTTCGCCCCTGCTTAGACTCTTTTTGAATACAATAAAATTTTAATATTAATATCAAGATTTATTCTACTTGTACAAGGGAAATATCTCTTTTTACAAGTTATAGGTGCTGTTAAACTTACTTTTTGTAGTTGTGACGTGGCCAACAAATCTCAACTCATTTAACGTTCGCGTAAGCTGTAGTCCGTACACTTGGACAAACCATTAAAGCATACGACCAAACTCCAAAGGTGGGAGAAGTGGTTGCAGGCATTCCAATGACCAAGTCTAAGGATATCAGCTAGTCAAGCCAACTCGCGAGCCGAAACTTGATGCTCAAGGTCGGCTCAAGTAAAAATGGTTCGAGTTTTTCTTTTTACCTGAGCCGAGCTTTTGCTCGGGCAAAAATTTAGGCTTGACCCGAGCATTTGGCTCGGGCCTTGTGTAGCTGAGCCGACTCATGAATTTTTATTTTGAAAAAATCAGTAAAGGCAGCGTACGGCTCCTGTGTCAGGCAGTTTTACGTTGCCTGTAAATTGTTTTATTTTTTCATAAAAAGTATCAGGCACCAGCTAGCTGCTGCCTGTATGGTTTTATTTTTAATTTTTTTTTAAAGGTTCGGCTCTCACCACTGGCTGAATATAGCTAGTGACACGAGCCTGCCCGTGTGGCTCGCCGAGCTATATGGGCTGTCCCGGGGGCTCAGCCTGAGCCTCCGCTCGATTACGTCGAGCCCGAACTGAGCTATAGGCCGTCCGAGCCAACGAGTGAAATTGACACCCCTAGCTAAGGTAGTTACGTGAAGTATATAATTGGAAGTAAGTTAGGCTTATGATAGATTTATCAGAGTCAAAAAGGGGTCGGACCAGGGTCAGATTATAAACTTGCATTACATTAAAAATGGAAATAAGTATGGCCTTTTATAGTAGAAAATGAGTGCGGCCTCGATCGACTCGACCTATAAGAGTCACATGGCGCATGTGCTCCCATATACTTCTGCAATAGGTTTCTTCCGTGTGGTTCTAACGGAGCCTCATTAACGAGGCGCAACAAGTGCAATGTTGGTAGCACTGCATTTGGCTGCCTAGGGATTTCCCCTATACATATAGCATGGTTCTAATTTTAATCACATCCATAACTACTATTCATTATTATGATGTTATATGCAAAGTTAGAAGCCACTAATATTTTTATTACTATTCCTTTTTATAAAAAATAGTATTATTTTGTATTGTTAAGGGATAAAATCTCATATCGAATAAAGATTAAATATATAATAATTTATAAGGATTTGAACTACTCATCTTAATAAAATTGACCTTTTAAGATGGAACCCCAAATCTTAATAGGGTATTAGAGCCCATTAAGCTCCAACGAGCAATTCGATCCGATTAAGACTCAAAAAAATTGAGCACACGAATTTCAAGATTGGTCCGCTCAATCGAGCCACCATCTTGCAGGGGTATGTTAAGGGATAAAATCCCACATCGAATAAAAATGAAAAGATAGACCAAATTATAAGGATTTGAACTAGTCTTCTTATTAAGGTTGACATTTTAAGATGAAACCCCAAAATTAATATAGCATCAGAGTCCATTAAACTCAAACGAGCGATTCGATCCGATTAAGATTCAAAAATATTAAGCACACGGATTTTAAAATTGGTCTGCTCAAACGAGCCACCATCTTACGAGGGTATGTTAAATGATAAAATTTCATATCGAACAAAGATGAAAAGATAGACCAATTTATAAGTATTTGAATCATCTTTTAATAAGATTGACATTTTAAGATGGAAATCGAAATCTTAACATTGAATATCAATCTAGATTTCAATATACCATAAATCCTATTAAATTGGTCATAATTTATTGTATTTAATATCAATAATAATGTCCGATCAGGTGACGATAATTGATAGATTCAATTAAATGTGCAAAAATAAATATATCATTTAATTATACTATTATTTAATGTCATCTAAAATATTATTGTATTGTAAAATACTGAGTTTGAATATGTAATCGGCGGTTCGGTTTGGGGGGGGGGGGTGTGGGCTTTATCCATTGAAGAGGCAATGGAGAGAATATTCTCTCGGATCTTCCTTTTTTATATGGATTTGAGTGAAGTTGAGATTAACTCATTTAACTGGCTGTAACTGCCACGTCTGTGATGTGGGAACCTTTTGGTCTTGCTTGGCAGGCTAAGCATAGCCTTTCATCGTTGATGATTTATCCTATTTTGTACTATATTTTAATTATGCCCGTTTGACCCCATTATTCCAAAAAATTATTCTTCTATTTTTTATTTTTAATCACATAATTTTTATAAAGCCGTTGTTTGGCCACATTGAAATGAGATTTTGGAAATAATATATTTGAGAATAATAATTTTTAGGAGAGTATGTGACTAAAAAAGAATGAATTTTTTTTATTTACGTATAATATTATTTTATTAAAAAATGTGTAGCTGAAAGGAAGATAGAAAATGTATTAAAATTTAATGTGGTCAAACAAGGGCACGTAATATTAAGCGTAAATCAATTTTTTATTTTTTTTATTTTTGAACGACATATTCTCTAAAAAAGCAATATTCCAAAAATTATTATTGTCCGGGGCCAAACGGGCTTAAAGGCTTTTCTTTTTACTAATAGCAGCAATTATGTCTCCAACTTTTTTGATAGAATATTTATGATGAATTTCTCATCAAATAACACGTGATATCTTTCATAATGGTTTTTGTTCAAAATATGCATTAGGAGCACGTAAAAAATATTATTTATCTCTCATATTTTTAAATACGTAAAAAAAAAATTTAAAGCATGACAAAATATTTGTCTTTAACATTAAATCACACATAAAATATTTAGATAATAACAATCATAAAGATCTAATATGTTATTTAATTGAAGGTAGGGGATAAGGATTCAACCAAAAGAAAAATTAATTTGTTCAATTCAACTCCAATTTAGCCTACCACTTTTTTCTTTGGTCGGTCACTTGGTGAAATCATGTTGACAATTTGTAAAGTGGTAGTTTTTATTCTCAACAAGGCATCGTTGGGTTGGCTAAATTTTACCTTTCGTTCCTTTTTACTTGAAAGTTGAAAGAGACGCAAAACTTATCTTTTGCCTAATCCAAAATTTTTGAATATACGTGACATTGAAACGTTTGGCCAAAAAAAATTCGATTTTTTTATTTTTGAGATCTCTTACTGATTTTTGATATCCAAAATTTAGAAGTTAAGAAGTCATACCAAACGAATACTCCAATTCGAGAGGGGCTTGGGATAACTTTTTGATCATTATAAAAAACAGTTGGGGTTTGTTTGATTGACTTTATTTTTTATATCATTTTTCTACTAAAGTTTCTACATTTGAAATATTTGATTGACATTTTTTTCATGAAAAATATTTTCTAGCAGTTAGTCACGTGACCTTATTTTCCACGAAAACAAGAAAAATATTTTTTTTAGAGAGGGGTATGTTTTTATTTTCTAGGCAATTCACTCACTCTCTCGTTTGCCATATTTCTCTCAATTACCCACTAATTAAAGATAGATAAGTATAATATTTTATATGTTAAAATTTTAATCAATCAAATAAATTTAATTAATAATTTTCATGTTTTTTCCATGGAAAATTCATGTTTACAATCAAAGACATCTGAACTGTAAAAACTCAACTGTCGAATGTCTTCCCACCAACTTTGCTTCTTCTTCTTTTTTTTTTCTATCATTTATATATTTTTATTTTCTATGTTTTGTTTCAATTTTTCGAAATCATTATAAGATGTGAAAAAATATTGCATTCTTAATACCATTTCCAAGTGCTCACAGTCTAATTTTTTAGTCGTTAACGGCGTGCGAAACAACCAATCGTAGCAAATGTTACGACTTGTCAAAGTAGACAGTTTAAAATTAGTATTTCGAAAATTTCGATAACATGCTAACTTTAGAACTTCTCCGACAACCGTACGATAGTCAAATCTACAAATCGCTTATATCTTCTCAAAGCTCGTTTCGAGAACTACATTATAGGCATATTGAATAGTTCAAACAGATATCGAAAATAGTTAATAATACGTCAAACGTACGTCTTAAAAAGAGGCATCTAACTCGCTTTTAAAAAAATCAATTATTTCATTAACATTTATTATTTTTGTGATATAAATTTCTCAATATAATTTGCATTATTTTATTAGAAAAATTATAGGCATATCGAATAGTTCAAACAGATATCGAAAATAGTTAAAAATACGTCAAATGTACGTCTTAAAAAGAGGCATCTAACTCGCTTTAAAAAAAATCAATTATGTCATTAACATTTATTATTTTTGTGATACAAATTTCTCAATATAATTTGCATTATTTTATTAGAAAATTTATATGGGATATGGCATAAATTTTTTTCGAAATTTTACATCAAAAAAAGTCATATTCCATGCAAATTTTCAGATGCAAAATTACATGGGGTATGATTTTTTTGGATGTAAAATTTAGATTGTAAAATTTCTTCCTATTTTTTTGTAAGTTCAATTGTGCCTCCTAACTTTAACCGCCTGCGTCCGCCCCTGTATATATATCAAAAAAACTTAATTATTAATTGCATAATAAAAGTTATTTCTATTTTCTTTTTATTAGTCATCCTCATTTTTCCCAAACTTCTGTACTTTTCTATTTGAATTGATCCATTTCAAAACTTCCAACACCATGGCCCCGACATAAATTCATTAGAGATGAGATGGGGGCCTCATGGCAATAGATTATAATTATTCTAAAATTGACTGTTTTTCCTAATATTGAAGAAGATAATGGTCTCATATAAGATGACAACATGGAGCCTTCTATCAATTAATGCGTTAGTTCGCATTGTATTTTGTATTTGTTCATGTTTGGTTAATGCTTATAAACAATTTGTAATCGATTAAATTGCTGTCTATTTTATATTTCATGAAATTTACGAGTACTATATCCTTATTCATTATTCATTTAAACATTTTTATATTATATATATTTTTTTAACAAACAATTCGCAGATAATATAAAATTGAAATTATGTATTAATTAAATTCCTAACAAGTACTTTTGTTTTATAAATTATAAACAAATCTTTTATCTTTCTCATATATCAGTTCAACATCTTGTGGTCGATTTTCCTTTTTCTTTTTTTGTCTTTTTATTTTTAGGGTAAAATTATTGTTATTTAATGCATTTTGACTTATCTTCTCATGCATTTAAACCAAGACAGGACGTAGAGATGTGATACATTTTGATTTCTTGTGTGACGACTTTGAGATGATATATATAAGAAAAATGCTAAATGCGTGTACTCCCCTCACGAGAGAGGGGGACCCAAGCAGGGGCGGACCAAGCACCTGGCCAGTCTCCGCGGCCGCCAGTGTTGGGTCCGCCGGGAGCTTCAGGTCACCATGATGACGATGCTGTCCGCCAGGAAGAAATGAAGAAGGCAGCATGTGATTTTTTTTATTTTTTTTTTCAGTGTTCGGGTTTGGGCCTTTTTTAAAACAATAAGGCCCAATTAATTGGGCCAATTTGTAACCCATTAGCCACAAACAAAACCAACTCCAATTATCCAAATCCCCAATTCCACAATTTCACCCAAATGGTAGAGGAGGGAGACG
>CAIGRP010118167.1:0-21936 GCA_903798385.1 Fraxinus cuspidata
ATGTTTATTCCCCGCCTCACCAGATACTTATTCCTGGTTTCGCGAGATATTTATTCCTCGCCTCTCACTATTGTTGAGTTTAACTGTAAGACCTCATCATTTTGAGGCTAGTTTATAAGACTCTGATAGTTCGAGATCTATACGCGGGATGTTTATTCCCCGCCTCGCCAGATGCTTATTCCTAGTTTCGCGAGATGTTTATTCCGCACCTCCCACTGTCGTTGAGCTTAGCTGTAAGACCTCTTCATTCCGAGGCTAGTTTATAAGACTCCAATAGTTCGAGAACTATACACGGGATGTCTATTTCCCGCCACGCCAGATGCTTATCCCTGGTTGGAAACCTCATTCCTTGAATAAAGGAAGAGTCAGTCCTCATTCCTTGAATAAAGGAAAATGTGACATTATCTTGGAGTCCTCATTCAGGAAACAATGTTTGCAATCTGAAAAATTAAATCAAGTTCAAAAATAATAAAAAGTACCTCCTATTGACAAAGATCAAAGGGGAAGCCTCTTCATAGATAATTCGTCCCTATGAAGAGATGCGTGTGCATTTCGACGAGGAGTTGGATTCTAAGAAGGACCACATCTGCACTCACGAAATGTGGCACATGCCTTTAACAACTAAAGTTGTTAAGGAAGCCTCAGCATAGGCGAACCACTGAATCCCATGCTTAGAAAAAGAAAGGCAAGCGAACTGCCTATATTTGTGCAAATTATAAATAAAGTCAGACTAAAGTCTGAAGTGCTAAAGAGCCTCAGTTCATAAACATTGATGTGCATACATTCAGAAACTTATAAAAGTACACGACCTTCTAACACTTATACAAAGCTATGAGTTTGATATTATTATTGGAGTGCACTAAATTCGGATTATACTGAATAGCATGTCAATACATTAAATAGAAACAGTAAGTGCAGGAAGTAAATAACACTAATACATGAGCTAATTTTTTTTTTATTTAATTTATAAATATTTGAGTCAGACTTGGGGGACTATTGTGATACTGATATCTTAGTATCATTACATTATTGTTGTTAGCATATGCATTATATTATTGCTACCGAGTACATACTTTACATCACTGCTAGCAGGCTATGACACATATTATATCTCGTAGAAATTTGATATGTCATTATTTTACTTTATCGTCATTTAAGGGGCAAATGGATCCCAAATTTATTTGGTATATGTGCAGTGGATATATTGTATTGTATTACATGATTGGTTTAGTCCACATTACAGAGGAGATGCTGTCGAAATTTCGACAAATTATATTCAGTGTCTACCTCTCGAGGCAAATCGTAAGTCCTCACTTATTTGGGACCGACGCATATTCCTAAGGCAATCTATAGGACCTCACCAATTTGACAACCAATACGATAAAGTTCGATCTACACATGAAAGTACGACTCAGACTTGGGGGACTATTGTTACTCCCGTAAATTACGTGGCACGCACATGATATAAAAGGTCCCACAGGACAACGTGACATTGACTTAGAGGGTCCTCTAAAAGATAATATGGGCTTCAGCCTAAAAGAGCCTTAGATTGGAGGTCCTCGTTGTGAAGAGTCTCGGGACAAAGAGCCTTAGCTCTTCTCCTCATCCACTTCCATAGTGTCTCGGCTGAAGGGCGTCATCGACTTACATAGTGCCTCGGTTGAAGGGCCTCGTGAGCTTCGATTTTGGGCTTGGACGATGCCCATATGACCCACTTACATTTTCTATATTTATGTGAATCATTTCATAATTAAGGTATGTTCTCTAACCCTATCCAAATTCCCTCTTCCTCCCTTGCACTATTTTTTATTTTGTCCGGCCATTGACTTGACCGTCGGAGTGCAAATGGTCGTCGGACATTTTTCTTGACCGACGGCTTTTGCCTTCTAAGGCGTGTTCAGTGTGCAGGTGATATCCACGTGGAGGGGATGTGGCAGGGATTCTGTTGTCACATTTTTTGATGTCAACAGTTATATTTAATATTTAGGTTTTGATTCCCATTTTTTTTTTCAAAATATATTTTTCTCTCCTCTTTTCAATCACATTTTTCAATAAAATAATATTATACGTAAATTCAAAACTTTTCCTTATTTTTAAACACATATTTTTCATCAAATCAATATTTTAAAATGCATTTTTTGCTAAAAAAACAAAGGCATCAAATGGGCTCTTAATATTTTATTGTTATCGACGATCAACGGCCGCCCGTGCTGACTTAAAATCCTAGATTCGCCACTGAATATGAAAGAGTATGCAACAATAAGGACAAATTCCTTGCCTTAACGAAGAGCTAGACTCGAAGGCCTTGTCAGCACTTCTTCCATTTGTTTCTAGGGTCTCCAGAATCTCTTAATTGTATTTTAACTCTGCTCGGGAGAGGCTTGTAAATGGGCTTACCCTTCAGCAACATAGGAAACTAATGGATGCTCATCTTTCGTGGCTATCGTACTTTAATATGATTAGCAAATGGAGTATGAGGTTTGTGTTTTACAAACTGAGAAATTGGATAAGAAAGACGATTCTTTGGAGGAGGTATGAATCTCTTCAGACAAGGCTGGGGGCAGAGAAAGAAAAGAAAAAGCTCATGAAGATGAGTATGGGCACTAAAGTCTTTACAACACGAGAGGCTTCTTAGGCAGCCTATGTTAAAATGATCTCCAGAGATTTGGAGTTGGCCAAGGAAATCCATATGGCCTATGTCGCCAAAACTGATGATAAGATTTCATGCCTCAAAGAAGTGCTTCAATATGCTATCTCCTAGGATCTTGACAATGCAAAGAATAAAAAGGCATTACTTCATAATCAGCTGCAAAGTATCGAGACAAAATTAGCTATTGCAGAGTCTAGCCTTTTTGAAGTGACGATTAATGAGGAGGCCGTGCAAGAAGTGGGTAATAAGATTCTTGACATCGTTAGGAATTTCCATCTGAGTGGAACATGGATTTCTTGGAAGTTCGTGAAGAGGATGTTAGAACACTTTATCTTTCGAGGATACTCTGTTAGCTGTTCAGGCTTGAGATAATCCGTCCACTTCCATCGAACCTTCCTAACTTGCAGATCCTTTAATTATTCCTCCCAGCAAGGCCGCTGCTAGTGCTAAGCCAGCTTGCGCTCCTGCTGATGCTCTTCTTTACTCTGAAGTGAGCGTACCCTTTGGGGGAACACCATAGTTAACCAGGACAAACCTGCTTTTGGGAATCTATAGTTTTTGGTTAACTTAGATAGATTAGATATATAGCTTGCTTTTGTCTTATGTCTTTATGAAATTTCTTTATATATATAACCGCTAATCTATCAATTTATTAATGAAATTTCATTGTTTACTTTTGTACGATTTCATTCATTTGGATGTTCATTTAGACTCGTGTTGTCTTACTCATTCATCATTGAATTATGCTTCGCATAGATGTATCTATAACAATTGTATCTCAATAACATAATTCATCGTAGTTGTACTAACTTAACATAATGTCAAGCAGCTTACTAAATGAAACTTTATTAAATCATCGTGACAACATAAAGGGCTACAAATTACTATCATGTCCCTTGCCTTCGCTTTCTCATTATATAAGTACTTTGCCCATTATTACATATTTCATGACATTCAAACGTAGGAAGACGTGGTCTCACCCTTATGATAATTATTTCCTTTAGGGTAGAAATTAGTCCCCATTTTTCTTTGGAGAATTTAACTTCGCCTTCAATTGAAATTCCTTTGATTGGATAAACCTCACCTTCAATTGGAATTTCTTTAGCGGACTAGGACTCTCCTTTGACTATCTTTTGACAATTGGCGGAAAGAGGCTCACCCTCACATTGTCCATGTTGCGACCTTCTTTCAAGTCAAATCTTAGTCTATATTTCAAGACCTCTACTTCCTCTAGTACTCGCGAAATCATCCTTACTGGTAGGCAGGTCTCTCAACCAATCCTTCACAATGTAAGATGCTTGCTTTCCTATGAAAAGGCTTTGAAGCAGGTTTTTCTTCTTTTTTACCATGAGTATGGAATTGCCCGCTTGGGGCTTTGGAGATACTTTGCTTACAATGCTCAAATAGCATTCACATATAGCAGTTTGATTTTCTTTGATACGGCTACCCCTTGGGAAGTTTTGAATTTCATGCATAAATGATGGATAGATGTTACTGCTTTAGAGAGGGTCTTCTTAAGATACCATTATCGGCAGACTTGCTATCCATAATTAGAAAATTCATGCATCTTTAAACATAATTGGCTCTTCACCGAGCTCAATAGTCAACATAATTTGTCCTCTCGAGATCAAACTGTACCTACTGAAACCATATAAGGGTTCAGTCATGGGTATCCAGGGGTGATAGAATTTCCAAACAAAATATTTACTGAGCTACCATTGTCCACCAACATACGGCTAAGGCCATCAAGATCTATTACAGCCCGCATTATCAATGTATCACAGTGGATATATATTATTCCATGCTTATCACTACTATTAAATTTAATTGGAAGGGATACAATTTTAGGATTACCTTGGATCTAGTATACTTCCTATGTGGGTCTTTTGGCATTGTGAACGCATTTCCTTTGTGCATTCATTGTTTCTTTACCTATGTAAGGGCCTCCGATTATGATGTTGACTTTCCTTACTTGGGGTTGAGAGATGGAAGTGTTTGCTAGTGCTCGTTCTGGCTCGGCCTACCTTGGTTTGATATATCAATCTTGACCCTGGTTGGATAAGGTGGTTTCCTATTTTAACCCATTCAATAGATGAATCCTACAAAACTTCACTTTTTCATTTTTAGGAGAGTGATGCTCTTTGCCCATAGCCGGTGGAAAGGCTAGAGATATTGCATACACCCTCCTTTTGGGTTATTAATAATGAGAATGTTGTTGCATTGGCAATTTGGAAGAATATGCTAAGATTTTACCCTTGAGCTTTTTTATACGAAGCTACTCTATCTTCTTTCTGTTGGTGATGGTTTCCACAGTTTCGATCTCGCTGATCAGATTTACTAACTGACGGTAGGAGGTTGGATTTCGATAGTTGACATCTCACTAAAAGAAAGTCTCCATCAACAGACCGTTCTACAAAATGCTTCTGGGCTTTTCATCCGATACAGTCTTGCAAGCTATTAATTCAGCACTAAACCATGCAAAATAGCTTTTGAGAGATTCACCTTCTACTTGTGGCATGTCATTCAACCTAGTGGCTGGTGCGTGCCCCATCTGTTTCCGACAAATGCTCCAGAAATGCCTATTTCAGTTTCAGCCCGCTTCTGATTGATTCTAGCGGCAGTTTTTATACCACTTCTTAGCAGGTTCGTCCAGTGTTAAATGAAAGCCTTGGCACTTTAATACTGGGCTTGACTTTTTAGTCTCATCTTTATCATATACGCAAACAAATGATACACGTGATCTCCTTTCTCACTATATTTCTCTACCACGGGATGAACAAACTTGTCCGGATTGGCGCATCTTTGATCTCTTTGGAAAATAGTACATATTCATCATTGTCATCAATCTCATAAGAAATGGTCAGCTAATCTTTGTACTCTTCAACCAGCAGAGCGTTTACGAAGTGTCGACAAAGTGTTTTGCTCTCTGACCTTCCTGGAGATAATATAGAGTAGATCTCTTGTCGCGTGAGCTTACTTCATCCATAGGCCTTCCTAAAATGGATTTAGCCTCACATCTTTCCTCTTCTTCTCCAATGCACTATCACCAATTTTCAACATTTGCAGGTTACTACCAACTTTCCTCTTCATCCTACTAATTGTTTCTTAAATTCTCAATTTTCGTGTGCAACGACACATTTTCAGCGCCATTACCTTCAGGCTTTCAGCCATCTTCAAATCAGTTTGCAATGGATATCTTTTTCCTTAAGCGATGTTGAGCAGGAGATATACCGGCTTGTGACTTTACAGGTGTTTTCTCTCACAGTCGTTTTGGATTAGCATCATTATCCACATGATCGTCACTACTGTATTCTTTGTTTTCAATCTCCAGGGGTAAGTTTCCTTCTGTTGGATTCATTTTTCTCAGATCCTATGGATTTCAAGGTTTCTTTAGCTACAACAAAATTTCGTCATTTACTTCGTTCAAAGTTTACCACAAACGGTACCAATTTGTTGACGATAGAATCAAATCAACCCTCTCACCTAACAAGAATTTTCACCTCCTAAACTCACTAGTTTTGATGTTCAAACTGGAAGCAAGAGGGAAAGTGACTATTTAGAATGGAGGTATTTGAATTGCATTCATTTCTCTTCAAATATGGGAGTATTTTAAAAATACCCTTCAAACTTTGGGATAATGCAATCATTTAGGAAAATGACAAATATCGGTCTATTATTAACTAACTTGTAATTGATTCTATTAAAAGAGTCACGTTTTATTCATTGGCCCACGTGTTGTTTTACTAATAGCCTATAGTCACCCTAGATAAGGGGAAGGTTAGCCTACTTTGAGGGAACCTTTTATGCTCTTGTTCCATTGCACATTGCCTTGCACTTCGCGGATTATATTTCGAGGTTCAACAATAATCTTAAAAGGAGATCTAATATCTATAATCCATTTTGATTTAAAATTCAAAGGAAAATCAATTTCCTAGTGACTAAATCTAGAAGCCAACAATACCAATAGCAGAAAAATTTGTAGGCGAATCTCGGAGACTGATGAAGAAAAATCACATTCCACTTCTAAGATGTATAAACCTCATTTCCTAGCAGCAGACATACCTTTCCCTAAAGCAAGCAGCTCACTAGCATGAACAGAGAGACTGCTACTTATCTTCCCAATGCAACAACTAAGCACAAATTCAGTGTAGCGAATATGTATACGTAACGTTAAATTTAGTAAATTTTAATCAAAGATTATCCAAATCATATAAACTATTTCATCTATGAATTATGTGACATGCACATAGCGAGGGGAGTTCCACGTTGGCCGACTCGACAATCGATGCCTAGGCTTGAACCCGGTCCACTAACTCATCTTGGCGCATTTTCGGCCCACTAACTCATATTGGCCTATTTTCCATCCTCTATGTGTGTGCGCGTGTGTGAGTTCATTTCATACTCAAAGTATGTATTCTAATCCTAATCAAATTCTCTTACCCCATTTCTTGCACTCATTCTCTCTCGTCTAGACATTGACTTGATCGTTGAAGTGTAAACGATCGTCAATCCTTTTTCTCCACTGGTAATATTTGCACCCTAACGATGTGTTTTAGCGTGCATGCGATACCTAGGTGGACGGGGAGGTGATCGAGATTCTGTTAACCACTCGATCAATAGATTTTGATGTCAATCTAAAATAATTGAGGACGTTGACATATAATCCGTAATGATCTTGTCGATTTGCATCACTTGATCCGTAACCTGGAAAAATAGTGCTCAAAGATTCTAGAATTTGATAAAAGATTGATCATTGTTTACCATAATAGAGATTGAATTAGGTGAATACGCATTTATAACGTGAAATTCAATGAATAATGTGGTCAGAATTAGAATTACTTTTTAAAGATTTGTAGAATCGATGGACAATTATTACAAAAGAAAAAAAGAGGACTGAACCAAAACTATCATTGAATATACGATTACAGAAACTACATTCAATTATAAAAACAATTGAGGGGAAGAAAATTTTCAAACTGAAAAGGAAGAATGAGTTTATTCGTCAAGAAACTTCGTAGTATTGCTTGCTTTGTTATTCGTCTATCTGAAGCAAAAACAAATCTTTTATAATTAGAAACTATATAACTGGTGAAAGAATTCAGATTCACTCTTATTCCAAACGACAATGATTTTGTGTTTTATATACTCGTATTCAAGCAGATTCACTATACAATTCAATCAAACCCTTTTTTTACTAAAAAGTTTTACTGTAACCTTGAGACAACGCATGATTTTGACGATGATATCGTTCATTCGAGATTTTTGGTCTAGTGTCACACAAACTGTCTATGGTCCATAACACCAATCGGTGTTTACCATATTATAACGATAATAAATATTGTTCCATTGAAGAACTCAACTCAGCCACTGGCTACCAAAGCATTATCAGGAATTTTGTAAGCTTGTTCATCTAAAGATTGCAATATTTTGCTTTTCATTGCTGAATTGAGCTAGTATAATGATTATAATGCTCTTTTAACATCTGATTTAGGGAGGAGGGGGCGGGGGGGGAATCTATTTTCTTTTAATGTTACAATTAAATTACCCAAAGTATCAATGACAACAAGGTACGAAGAACATGGGACAATATTACTGAAAAGCCTGGTGTGTTTACAGCCATTACACTCCCGGAACTACAACCAAAGGATACCTTCTTCACTTCAATAGCAACCAAGCAAAAAGAGAAATCCACAACGAGGGCATGTCTGAACAGAAAGACCAACCATCTGGTGGTGCTTGGTCGATGGTTGGGCAACTGCACAATACCCACTCTCTTTCCACTGTGCCTAGGGAATCTTGTGAAATGGCCAACCTGCATAGAGGAAATTAACGGACAAAGCCATACTTCCAAGCGTTTGGGGGCAGAATCATTCATTAGATACATCAGCAGTCCGAAAATGATTCTGTAACACTAGGATTTGTTCAATTTTCTCCTTTTATTATGCTTCTTCCTCTTCTTCTTTTTGTTGTCATCGGGAGCATGACAACTCCTTTTCCCAAGTTTGCCATGATCTCCACCTTTGCCACCCATATCTTCACACTGCTTGCTGACATAGTTTCCTGATACGAGCTGATGGGCCAATATTGCCAGACGAGGTCCCGCAACAGACTTGGGAGGAATGGGCCTAGATAGATGGAGAAGAAATATCAGAAAGTGCAAGGAAATTTTTATGATCAAAAAAATAAATCAGGCATTCAGGCTAGTTAGAGAAGCTTCCAAATATATGTCCAATTCTCGCCTGATTGTGAATGTATCGAATACCAAAAAGTATCGGTCCACTATTCTCTAACCCAGATATAATCTCTGTAATTTCCAAATGGAAACTCAAAAACACCACCTTTTAGGCAATCTACGGGGATAATGAAATGACATTGCATATACAAGTCCAATGCTCCTAACAAGTTTCTTAGTGACAAGTTTACTTAATGCATGTCGGGTTAGTGATTATAATTAATTGGTTTAAATTATAAATAGATAGAAATGAATGGTAGATAAATGGGTAATACTTTTGGTACCCACGAATTGTATGGATATAAAATGAGTTTGGCAAATTATGTTTATAAATTAAACAGGAGCCAAACATGCACTAGTAATGAAATTTATTTCATTCATGGTTATGGATATTAATTGCAGAAATGAGCTTGCATTGCCTACATAGTCAATTGGAGCAGATACCCATTTTAGTTATGGCTTATAATCTCCCCTTAAAACTAACTAATTAGAACAGCCCGATCAGATTGTTAACCATCTAGATCAACAAGACCATCAGAGAATTTCCACTAGCAACTTATAAACATCCCACACCACTAATAATTTACTCTCTCGTGAAAGATTGTTTTTAGCAAGTATATAACACCTTGCCCCCTCACTAATCTCTCTTGTTATTGTGTTCCCATGGCTGCACAATCATAAAGAACAAAGTAAAACTATCACCTTCTAGAAAATCTTCTCTGAACAGTAGTCTTCTCATGCCACAGTATGGGTGGAGGTAAAACGTTGTGCCTGCTGACGAACTGTCAAAAACAAATAATAAATAAATAAAAAGGAGCTGCATGTTATGAAAGCTAGAGAAGAGATCAGACCTGAAGTCAATGTCGAACACATAAGAGGTAAAATGAGAATTATGTGTATGTGTGCGCGCGCTCGCGCGTGCGTGCAGTTTTCAGATACAAATTTCCTAGTTTTGAATGTTATCGAATCAGACATTAGCCTTTTCCAAATAATATTTTAACAAATTAGAGCAAATCCACTTTAGTTTTAAAGAGCGTCTCGGTCATAATAGAGCACCTTTAAAATTAAAACAATTTGTTTATACACCCCAGCAAACTCTTTATTTTGCATTTCCCGATATTCCATGTTTCTCCCTCATTTTTCGATTAATGTATATATTTTTAAACATCAATTGCTAAATTATTCAATATAATATGAATACTTCAAGTAGAAGAGCACTGAAACTAGTAACTTGATCATATGTAGTCTTGATTTAAAAAACAAAAAAAAAAAATATATATATATATATAGAGAGAGAGAGAGAGAGTGGCTCTCCAAATATACTAAGCCAACGCCACTCCTTATTTTAAAAAGAATCTCTTGGAGCCTAATTTTAAGGTTTGACTCTTTAAAATAAAGAGCTCACTTTTTAAAGGATCTCT
Organism: Fraxinus cuspidata; assembly: GCA_903798385.1. Lineage (NCBI taxonomy): Eukaryota > Viridiplantae > Streptophyta > Magnoliopsida > Lamiales > Oleaceae > Fraxinus > Fraxinus cuspidata. Next base: position 10,304 of record CAIGRP010118167.1, read on the forward strand.
TAGAAATGCTCTTAAGCTGGCATGTATTTGCCCTCTTTCCTCACATTAGAATCTAACCATTGAGAAGGGGAGGGTCCACTTGTGAATGAGCGTGTGCACTCAAATATTTCAGAAACTATAACGGGTTTCTTCTCCAAAATTGACCCCTTATTTTACACTATCAAACCCCTCAATGTGGAGTGCATATATAAATGCTAAGGGAGGCTGATCCCAAAAAATTGTAATATCTTTACTTCTGATAATTTTAATAGTATCCCAACTCTTAAGCTTTTCTCATGATAGAAATAGTTACAATAACTAAGCATGAGTCCTAAAATGTAGCAGCAGTGACTAGAGCTGTTACACTTGAAGATCCATCCACATCCACAAATTTGTAGTGCAATAGATAGATTTTAAATGTTCAGTGTTCATCAAGGATTGATGAGTTTCAACAAATTCTAGCAGCCATCCACAGAGCAAACAAATGAGTTGAGTCAAACTCTCTTTGTTTACATGCATTTATTTGTGAGAAGTCACAATTATCTGTCATTAGCTTTTTTATCTTGATGATAAAAGAGTATTCATGTGTAACAGTGTAACTGACTTCTTTTTCTTATGGGATCATGGATAACAGAAGTTATTTGCCCCACTAACTACAGGGGTTGGCTCAGTTTGTCATGACCAGGAGGAAAATATGAAATAATTATCATCTAAACTCTTCTTGCCTTAAAACAGGACTTTGTATTTATTTATTTTTTGCTTGAAATTTCTTACTACTAAATGCAGAAGCAAAATAGGTTAAAGCAATAAACATGGTTTACCTTTCCAGGCTTTATGACTCCATCAGGTGGTTTAGGCATGTGAGGATGAAAAGAAGGAAATTTATAGAAGACGGATCTGAAATGAAGGAAAATTAAAAAGGATAACCTTCAGGATGTAACACACAGCTTTGAACTATTGTTGAAATTTTGTCGTAAACATAAAATACACTCAATACCAAATTACATACATAACTTTGTTCTCCATGATCATCTCCATGTCACAACTAGGTGAAGAAATCACTGATGGACAAATGGGCTTATTGGAAAGATGCACATATCCATTCATTCCACCACTGCATAGCAATATCAGTTAGCTAAAACATGGACAGTTAATAATTGATAATACCAACAGGAAAATTATGACACACATGACAGATAAAATTACTCGTTTCTTCTATGGTTATATATCACAAGAAGAAAAGAAACTTCATATATGACGTATTAAAAGTTTAGAACATGTGCACTGAATTATGAATCCCAGATCACAAGAGCACCAAGTGGCAGCATCCACTGGTGAATGAACAGAGAGTTTCAGCTCACGCCTGTGCAAGGTCAACTAAAGAAAGAGGCAGATGGTGACATGAATCTATATATTAAAGTTCAAGTGTTCACTTAACAACTTTTTCTAACCCTTGCAGGAAGGATGAAGGGTAATATACAAATACCAGTAAAGATCTTTAGGATATATTACCTTAGTTTAGGGTTGATTTTCCTCTTTACTTTAGCTTTAGACAACTTTAAACTGTCTTTATTCCGTTCATAGAAGGTCAAGATCTTTGAGGCTAAAGGATGCAAGACATGAACATACAGTTTATCCATACCCAAACTGTTTCTCACCTTTTCTTCGTCCTAAATTACAACGATACAATTTAGAAACTCGATAAATATCTCACGGAAGCATAAAGCCGAAATGCAAATGCAGAGAAAATAATTCTCCAAATAGGAACTAGGTTAAGATATATTGCATTATCTGCATTAGTCATTGTGACTTGGGTGTTACCGTCAATGTATGTTCCACTTTTGCAATCTCAGCAAGAAGACGACATTCGTCGATAAATGGTAATCTACAAACAGCCTGGCAATTACGAAGAGAACAGACTTAAGTCAACCTGTTGTAGCAATAGTACACGAGGAACGATTGAAAGAGAGCATGAGATTGGTTCAGCTTTACAATTCATAAGTTGACTCCTATTAATTCATCCCATCACTGTAGACTACTATCTATAACTTGCTTTGATGTTGAAGACCCATAAATGAAGAAACTGTTTTTCTTAATTATTACTTCTCTGTCCGTCTCCCTGAAGTGTTTAACCATTCTGAACTATCTGTATCATGGCCTTGTTACATAATGAATTTCAGAAACCACAAAAACGGTATTGAAAATCACAGAGTATTAGGCTATTATTTTTAAAAAATTAGCATCAAGAAGAACTTCAGTCACCACAGTGGACTATTTGCCCTAATCCATAATTTAGCACTTGTTTGGGAAAGTTTTAACTATAATTTATGTAGCGAGTCTCCCAAATGTGTGGATAAAAAGTGGATAGTAATTGTGGGTCCTAAGAAGTGTGATTAGAAAGTATGTTTGACCAAAAGTGATTATAATTTAAGCTCTCTCAAACAAGCACTTAAGCTCATAGAAGGCAAATCAACCTGAGCCAGGCAATTAGAAAACTGAACTATTAAGTAAAAGTACCGTATATTCACCATACCTTCCAAGCACGCCTTTTCCCATTCATGTCGAGCTCAAAATCTATACAAAAAATTGTTGACTTTTATATCATACAAGTAAATACTTGAGAAAGAGATTATATTCACCTAATCGCCCTACCAGTAGGATAAAAATCCAAAATAGGCGATGATGGGTCTTTCATCAATTTCCTGTAGAACATAGGAAGTGCATGTGCACTACACTCGTACTGGGTTAAATTGAAGTCTAAAAATATAAGCAAATATCTGATTAAGTGCATGCTCGTCAAAGCTTATATTTGTTTATAAGCGAGTCAAACTTTATTCTCATCCATATATTCGTAGGAAACCACACAACTGCTTATAAACAATTATAAACTTTGACAAACATGCACTAAATAACAAGCATAAATTAGTTTAAAAACCTTGCAGCAGGCAGGACACCCATTAATTGGTTGAAGGGCTTAAAGGGTTTTCCAAGTGTAAAATTGACTTCAAGCTCACTGAGATTTTGGAAGTCAGAAGCAAATGGAGCATAGTGATAAGGATAAAACCTGAAGAGTTGAAATTCAGTAAGACAATGTTCTGCAGTTCAAGGCCCATAATATATTTAAAGTTGGATAAATACATCAAAATAAGTAAAACAATTTTGTAATGGTTTTCTGTAGCATTTTTGTGCTAATTAAAAATAAGTTAGCGGAGGCCTGAATTATTTGCCAGCCCTGACATCCCAGTCATTTGTCAGAAACAAAGCCTTTGTGCTTGACAACTTCTCTTCTCAAAGGTACCAAAAACCTTGGCCTATTTATAATGCAACCCGGATCCTAACCCAACTTTTCGCATTATTTCATTGTCTCCATGAGTTTTCTGGTCAGCAAGGATTTAATCATAAGTTATAACCCAGGTTAAGATGGGTAAGAAACACCAGATATTTCTAAGTTTCTTTGATCCAGTAAAAAGAGATCATTTTTGTATATCAGCATCCAACTCGCGTGTAAATTCAGGTAGAAGAAACAAGTCAATAAGATCTTCACCCTCAGAACAGATTTTCCTTTTCCTCGCAAGCATCTCGCCGATGTTGTGAATGCTTCATCTTTCCAATGGGATGCATATGTGCACGATCAAGACAAAATCGAATGAGACATTCTATATAGGTTAGCTTTCAGAAACCAGCAATTTCAGGTCTCCCATTTCCACTACAAATTTTCAGTTTGTTTGAAGGGAAAACATTTTTTTTAATGATTCAAACAATTATCATCATTCCTCATAGTTGAAACTCAAAGATGACAGTTATTGAGGTTATAAGATTATAGCACCATCAACGGGATCCCAAAACATAGATTTGATTTACTTATTTACAATTGACGACTTCATTTTATATTTTCACACATTTTATTATCTCACCCATAAACAGAGGTGATTTAGCTCTAATGTAGGAGAAAAAAGGAAAGGCTTTAGCCTCTAGTTCCACTGTCCATTGAGTCAGCAGTTATATACAGAATGGCCAAACCACGTCATCTCTTGATGTTATTTGCTTCCCAATATTATTCTCATTTTCCAAGTTAAACAGCATATTGCCATCATTGTCAAAGAATAAGTTAGTGTTGAGAATCAGAGGTTATTGCTAGTATTATGGCACCGCCAATGCGATATCAAAAAATTATTCACAGTTTTATAAACTCCCATGGGTTGCAAATAAGAAATTTGCACATTGCAAAAGTATAGATAAACAAGCAGCAGAAGAGCAGAACCATTGCCAGGAGCATACTCCTTGGTAGTAATAATGCATGAACCAACAAATCCCTTCAACATATTTCAAGACCTATGACAAATAAAAGAAAGTTTACAAATCGCAACATAAAGAAAACTAAATAAGAACACAAACAAATTAACAGGAATCAGTCTGCCAGATTAAGTATCCGCAGCCAAGAAAAGAAAATTACAAAGATAAACCCCGGTTTGATAAGGATTAAAATCTAGATTTTAATTTTAAGTCAAAGTCAACAATTAAGTTTAACCACACATTTTATGAGACCCACAACTTTTCAACAACATATTTCATCAAATTTTATCAAAATCTGCTAAAAATATGGTTTTAATCCCAACCAACATGGGATAAGATTAAAAGTAAACAAAAGTGTCGAAGGTCAAACTGGATGATCAATGAAGATATAAAAAATTGATAACATCAAGCAATGACAACGAAATTCTCTGTGATTAACTTATCATAAAAAATTTCCTTACAGCATGTCTTTTAACTGTCTGACGGTCATCATCAGTTAAAGCTTTAAATTTTTCCATATAGTATCTCTCCTTCCAACCCTCCTCTCCTAGATTGACCTGACATGAAAATACGTTAACCTAAAGCCAAAAAGATACAAAAGGTTGAGTTGCATCTAATGTGAGGAACACGAATACAAGGAAATTAGACAACCTTGTCTTCCACAAATCTGGGCTTGGCATTTACGTCAACCGGATATATCTGAATCTCTTTTCCACCAGACTGATTCAAAAATTAGATAACTTAAGTCTCAGAATCAATTACATTCATCCTTAATTTATATCAAGAAACAAATAAAAATGTTCAACACGTTACATTTCCATTGGCTGGAACTCGTCCTGCGTGCATCTTCCATCTCATTTGCTCCTGAATAATGAAATTTGTAAAGATAATACATGTAGCAAACCAAGAAGGTGCAAATAACAAGCACTCTTCAAAGTTACCGTCCACCTAAAATACGAATGCTTGAAACTAATGAAAGCCATTTGATTAACTATTAACAAGAATATAATGTCTCCATGAACCGTGATTGAGTTCCAACAACAGGTGAGGAAAATTACAAGGGTGGCCTGATCTAAAATGGATAAACGAATAGAAGTATCCATAACAGATTCAGGGGAAATGATACATTAATATCAGGGGCAGTACCCGTCTTCGTTTCCTAAAGATGGCATTCTCATGGGTACCAATGGCTCGTACAAAGTGCTCCACTCGTTCCAGATTGACCTGGACCATAATAAGTACAACGATGTTACGAAAAGTTCAAGAAACAATATCAAACTACTTCCAAATGCAGACCTCTGTTATAATGCAATATTCGCTTACATAGCCAGTGGACTCATAATTATTAGGGAAAAGATCGGCAATAGTTACCAGGAATTCTGAGAACGATTTTTTTTTCCAGGTCCCAAATATTAAATTTCAAATATAAACAATGAATTTATCAGGGAGATAATTGTCACAAAATATATGCATGCATACATGTGAGTATTCTTTCATGAAGCTACATGCATAAATCCAAAACGTGCATTTGGAGCCAGGTAGTTACAACTAAAAAATAAACACTAGCTTGTGCACATACATGCGAGTATTTCTTTCATGAAGCTACATGCATAAACCCAAAACATGCATTTGGAGCCATGTAGTTACAACTAAAAAAACTCTAGCAAAAACCTTTTCATAGGTTCTCATAATCCTCCAACAGATTTGCACACTTTGTCTTCATATTTATAGAGTTTTAAATTGACTTAGAGTAAATGTCACATCAGTTGTATTGATAATTATTTTCGAAGTGGGGATTTTATAGTTGAAATAAATTCTAAAGGAGAACCATATTCTGTCCTCACTCCTCGGTACTAGAGAAGTTCTAGTTAAACAACCGTTCAGATTAAAATATTAGACAAGTCGGAAGTGGAAAAATCTTAAAAAATTAAGTAATGAACTATCAAGCACTTTTACAGAGCATTCAATTACAACCTCGCAAAGTACATAATGCTTGTCAAGAAATGACCACCCTTACATGTCAAAATCAGGCCTGGAAGGTGACACTCCTAGTATCAAATGGACTTTTCAGAACAAATGCAATTGAGCGGGTTCTGAGAGAGCGTAAAGTTTGATTTTGAAAATTAATTCAACATGCCGTTTCAATTATTGATTTGTCACTCTATTGATCTCCTCTTGTATAGAATCATGGATGGAATTTTGAATGATTTGCTTTATTCTTATCCCTTTTTTTTATTGTATACAACTTGTGTTCTCTCTCTTTTTAATGAAATTAATATAGATTCATAAAAAAAAAAAAAAAAGCAAATTGTGCAAATTGTTTCACCAAAAATAAATGCAACATAGATAGTTAATATATTCACATTTGTAAATAAAATATTGTTTAATACATGCTTAAATGAAATGAAAATGGATGTGTTCAGGGAAAGTAAACCATGGATGCAACAATTTGCAGATGAAATGGCAAGAGTAGCTCAAAGTTAGCCATGTACCTCAAAAGAATCAGTAAGATAGCCACCCATTCGAACAAATTCATTCTTGTAGACAGTTAAGAGCAAATCGATGGCCCCCTGGCAGAAAAGTTCAGAGGGAAACAAAATAAATGATTTTTTTTGCAGAAGGTAAGTTAAGCACATTCAATTAATGGAAGTTGTTTTATGAGTTCATGGTGGAATTTGCATGTTCCATTTTTTTTTTTTTTTTTTGGGAGAGGGAGGGGGTGGGGAAGGGAATGTTGGGGTGTGACCGTGTACTTAGTCAGTTAGTCACATAACTATAACCTAAATTCCATGAATTATTTTGAAGAAATATGCTTTGAATATCTACTAATCAGCATATGTATGTATAGTATCCTAACCTCTGATATCTCCAATGATGGCACGTGAGGTAGAAAGTCATTTCCAACAAATAGACACATGAAAACAAAATCATCTATCAATCGCTCGAGGTCTACTTCGATGGATGGATCTGGTATTCTCAGGCTTTCCTCCAGATATTCTCTGAGTACCCATACATTGAGAAACTGAAACAAAATGATAAGAGAAAAAATATAATTACGTCACTAATATGTATCTATCTCACTTACTAGCACAAACATAGAAAACCTGAATAGCATACTTAATTCATATCAACAAGTACACAAACATGCACGATATCAACATGTGAGCCTTGGATTCTCTCAAACATTTTGAAAACTTATTGCGTGTAGTTGTAGTTACTTATCTTGATCAACCAAAATGGAAATGAAAAAAATTTGAAGTACAACAAAGAAAGATGTCAATTAAAGGAGAAGAACAAGAACTAACAGCCTTCACAACCAACATATCACTTTCTCTACATGTCCTCTTAGTAACAAGAATGTCAAGATGAACGAATACGGCTATGTTGTGTAAAGAATATAATTAGGAAAATCAGATAAGAGCACTATTGTGACAATTTCAAATACGTATGCTCGTAAAATATTAACCTGTAACGATGCAACCCCTATTCTTATCATGCCTAGTTCCAATTGCACGAATCCAATAGAATCTTGGCAAAATAAAAACCCTTAACATACAATCAATTAAAGTAGACAGCAGATATATAAAGAGTAACAACCTGAAACTTCTGTCTTGATATGAAGTCATCAAGAGCCTCACCACTTCCACCAGTCTTCCATTTTGGACCTTTGTGATTATCTGGTGCTTTCTGAACGTCCTACATTTTGAACAACTATGTCATTAAACTCCACATTTATTAAACAGGAAAACATTTATCACCCCCTTTAAAAGTATCCAGATCAAACTTCCGCAAAATTATCTCTTTGTGCAATAGATAAATATACCAACAACAGATTGGAATTCAGGGTCTTAGAATTCTTGAAAGCCAGTTAAAAGCTGATAGTAAGTAAATTCATACAACAAATCTGGCTACATTTAGGTTCTCAAAAAGAAAAAATAGCTGCATCAGCCCGAGAGTGATGTGAGATGAATATATTATATAACCTTTCTGGTGCACATCAATCATAAAGCAGTAAATGGTTCCAAATAGAATTGGTTGATGAATCCTGTCCATTTGGAAATGACAACAGAATGGTGATGTTTGACCGTAGACACAAAAACTGAGAAATCATTTGTTTCCTGTTTTGGACATATATTATTGGACATATATTATAGATTTACATTTACTAGTATTCTGGAACTAGAGGTACAACATGTTCAAGCACTTTTCCCTCATTTAAGAGCCACTCCAGTCCACTGTTGGTCAATGGTCAGCATTCATTCACCATTGCTTTGGCAGCCGACTAACCAAACGCGGGGACAGTGGGACACAACTTACGCATCAAGGAGCTTTACAGTGAATTCAATCTACGAATCCACAGTCGGACTAACTCCCCACTGCAGTTCCTTTTTTCCATCTGAAAAAACAGAATCAATTTTGTTCATATGCTTCCAGCAGTTGCAGGACAGAATCTAGTTGTTGGATTATCAGGGGCAATTTGGTCATCCAGTTTGAGCTTTTCTTTTAAGAATGTAAACAACAGTGCTGAAATTTCACGCTTGAATTAGAAAACCTCCAATATGAAGCTTCTTGTTATCTAAATAATTTAGTGGGCTTGTGGACTAAGAAACTTCATAGATGACAGTCATTAGCTCCAAGGCAGTCTAGAATAACCTCCTCCAGGGCACTTGTGACTTATGAGCCACTTGTCAAATGGCACATGCAAATCACTTGATAAATTTTCAAAAATTCTAATTATTATTTCTTTGCTAATTTTGAGAAATAAATTGTGGCTTGCTGCTTACTTCCTCCAGTTACATATCAATCTCATCCTCATAAAAGTAACAGGTTCAACAGTCAACAGGATTCCCTAAAGCAGCTTAAATAGAATCGAAAATTGTTAAGTCGGATACAAAATTTCAGTGATGAAAACTGAGAAAACCCCCGAACTTACAGACTCTCTTAAAACTGAGAAGTGAACTTCGTGGGTAGCCAAAGCAAGCATGATTAAATCTGCATCCTAATAAAACAGAACTAGGAGTCAAATGTCTTGTACATTTGCAACATAATCCATAAATGGAGAGCACATTAAATAAATCAAAAATAGACCAAAGAAACTTACCAATCCATAGAGACAATGTCGGGTATTTGGATCAAATCCTGGAAGATTTCGTTGTAAGCGGATATAAGACATTATCTTGTGTTCACCTTCACCAGGCACACTAGCATCCGAAAGGATTACCTGATAAAATCAGAGAAAATCACATCAAATAGAGAGAATAGATTTCTCCCACTAACTGAGTGTCAAATTCCTACCTTGATTGCTTGCCAACCAGGATCATGGTTCGTCCTCCAATGTATATAATACTGAAGCGCATCAGACAACAATTCCATGAATTCGGTTCCAGGCGTTATTACATTTGAATCGAGCTTTTGCTTTGCCATGTTATTTCCTTCCCGTTCAAGGTCTCCTCTCGGTTTCTCCAATTCAGAAGTCTAATAGAAATTAAAAATCAATAGTTTTTTTTTTATTTTACTTTGTAAGCAAAAAAAAAAATCTCTGAACACAAACTTTGAAATCGTGAAAAACGTAAAACTTACTTCATCGGTTATATCTGTAGCAGCTCTGAATCGTCTTGCTCGCTGCTGATTCATCTTAGCCCTCGGTGCAACACCATCTAGCAAGAAATCATTATGTGACAACACAATTACTGTTTAGTTTTACTAGGTCAAGGTAACAGCATGACCACTTCACATTTTTCATCAAATTTCTCTATCATAAGAATATTTCTTGGAGTTAAAAATAGTGTATGATAGTAGTCAACAACCAATTCAATGCCCATAAATTTCATTTCGCTCAAATTTATTTGATGAAATCCTCGAGGTCTTCTGTTTTGGAAATACTAAAATATCCTTGAATATGATAAATAGATCAAGAACAGATAGCTAACTGACCGATTGCCATGTAAAGAAGTTTTCGTGGCCTAATCACAGTAAAAATTCGATCAAGGTACTTAAATACCGCCCTGAATACTTCATCGTAACTTTCCGGCATTTTCTGCAAAGAAAGGCCGCCAAAATTGAACTGAATTCTTCAAATAAAAAAAAAAGGAACTTCTATTCCAATAAACCCAAAACTCTCAAAGTAAATGTATAAAGAAGTATACCATGTCTTCTGGATGGAAGCAAGGATGGATAATGCCATTCATGTCAAGGTAGAGATTGTCGAATTCAAAGCCATTGGGATTCGGCTTCGTGGTATCCACAGGGACCTTAACACCATTAACAAATGACAGAGAATCTTCTATCACTTCAACAACCGAACGTGGATATCTGTCGATTAGCCATCGGTAGAATGATGGTATTCCCATATTTGGAGAATTAATTTATTAATGAGTCGAGAAGATGAGTTTTTGAGTTAGGGTTTTAAGCTATTTAGGGTTTTAGTTCGGGAGATGGCGGTACTTGTTTATCAGGACGGGCATTTTAGCAATGGCTTGATCAAACCACAATTTTTTTTTTTTTTTCTCCGTCAGTCAAAAATATTTTCCATTCATGTTTTTGTTAATTAAAAAAAAGAACTCCCTTAAATATTTTTCCTAAAAGTGAGTTGGATGGTACTATTCATAAGCCGAGCCAAATGATTTTATGACTCAGCTCGGCTAAGTCTTTTTTTTTTTTCCTTTTAGTTTGAGTTATTGGTTATTATTTACAAGCCAAATGGTTTGACGGCTCGACTAGGTTAAGCCGTTTTTTTCTTATTTACGTTTAGTTTAGTATTTGAAGTTATAAATATTCGTTTTAAGCGATTTAAAATTTGTTGAAAATGTTGAAGCGCGGCCATGATAAATATATGATCGATAAATTTTAAATATCAAAATAATTTTACATTAATTGTGAAACGTAAAGTCATGATTATTACACAATTTTTTTTTTTTTTTTCTCCGTCAGTCAAAAATATTTTCCATTCATGTTTTTGTTAATTAAAAAAAAAGAACTCCCTTAAATATTTTTCCTAAAAGTAAGTTGGATGGTACTATTCATAAGCCAAGTCAAATGATTTTATGACTCAGCTCGGCTAAGTGTTTTTTTTTTCCTTTTAGTTTGAGTTATTGGTTATTATTTACAAGCCAAATGGTTTGACGGCTCGACTAGGTTAAACCGTTTTTTTCTTATTTACGTTTAGTTTAGTATTTGAAGTTATAAATATTCGTTTTAAGCGAATTAAAATTTGTTGAAAATGTTGAAGTGTGTCCATGATAAATATATGATCGATAAATTTTAAATATCAAAATAATTTTACATTAATAGTGAAACGTAAAGTCGTGATTGTTTATGTTTCTTTTCAATCCCAACTTCATTACAATGTCGTTTTTTCGAAA
>CAIGRP010118177.1:0-12286 GCA_903798385.1 Fraxinus cuspidata
ACGACAAATTTGTCGTTTTGTGTTTTCTTTATAAATTTTTAACTTGTTTTCAAAAATACGTTTTTGAAAATGGGAAAGAGAACGCGTTTTCGCTGTTTTGAAAAATCGAAAACAAAAAACGAGTTGAAAATGGTAAAGAGAACAAGCCCTTAAGAATTAAAGTATTGAAACATATTACTTTAAAAAGTTAAAATATTGAGTATCCTGGAGCTCATTTTTAAGTATCGATTATCTAAAATAAATAGTATTTTCTATTTAGAGAGTCTATTAAAAATGCTTTTAAAAGTTGTTGAAAAATTGAGACATAAAATCAATTAATTACCTCACTCATTTCGTGAGACTCGTAACTCCTTATTGTTAAAATAAGTTTTTTCGCTTTCAGAGAAAAATATACCATATCATCTCAAAACGTTTTTTCAAACCGCACAATTAGAGTCTTTTCCCACTAAGCATTTCTACGTCTAAGAGAATTTAAACTATCAAAAATAGAATATTTGATTCAATAATTGCAGTGTACTCAATCTCTTAAGCACATCTAACGATTCTTCTTGACCCTATTTTTCCTAACAAAGTATAAAGGAACGTTTGCTTTATTGTTCTCATAACAAAAAAAAAAAAAAGGCTATTATTTAGAGCATATTTGAGTTTCATTTTTATTCAATAATGTTTTTTAAAATTGTAGATTGATGGAGAATATGCGATTAAAAAATAAAGAAAAAGCGTGTAATAATATTTTATTAAAAATGTGTTGTTAAAAAAAAGAGAAAAATGTATTTTTAAAATAACGAGGATCAAACAAGGATTTAACAAGTTATTGTTATTATGTTTTAAAATATAACGGTTGAAAGTTTGTAAGTATCCTTCAAAACAAATTTGTATTGAAAGAAAGAGAAGCAAATTAGCGTCCTCAAATGCTCCATAATATTTACGCATTACACTTATATTAAAATCTAGATAAATGAATGTTTGATAAATTAATTATTTCCTTTAAATGACAAAAATTCTCGATCTCAATTCGAACCAGTGTAACTCATTAAGTCGATACTAGCCAACAACCATTTTGTAAATGAACATTTGGAACACGATTGAATGTTTAGAAAATCTTGCAATTACTCAAGTCCTGTTTGGCCCAATTTTTTCTTTCTCAAATTCATTTTTTAATATACATTTTATAAGATCCACAACTTTTTAATTATACATTTTATTATTTTTTTATAAATATATATATATATATATATATATATATATTTTTTTTTTTCTTTTTCCTTTTTTTTAGCTAAACCAAACACAGGTTAATGTTAGAAATTGCAATGGCTTGAAGAAAATAAACTCGTGCATTAAAATTTGATGTGAAACTGAAAGTCTTGCATGGATAAAGATTTAGTATCCGTTTAATTCTCATTATTGTAGAATGAGAATAAATGAAAAATAGAGTCGTTATTGGGACCCACACAAGAGATGAAAATTTAAAATTAATGACTTAATGTGATGGATAACGGTCATATTTCTCATTTTTTTTGGATGAAAAATGAGAAACAAACGGAGGCTTAAAGAATAGAATAGCCCTCCCCCACTATTTAATTGTAGTGTCTTCTAAGCCTTAAACATTTACTTTGAAATAATCCATTGAAAAATTGTAGCGGAAATTGGAGCGAGTCCTAATCCTTCTATATTTAGCACGGCCTTGCCAGGTGTTTGCAAACGATGTGCAACACAAGAACTTTTGGATGGTAACAATCCAAAAGTCCATTAATTGACAAAAAAATTTCAAAAAAGAAACCTAACAAAAAACAAAAAATGTAAGCTACTGCACTCGAACTCAAACCTACACCACCACATTGTGATCACGACTACCACCCACACAAGGGAATGGAACCAATTAGCGAGGATCTTGACCTGAAGTGTGGTGGTTTTTCACTCGAAGTTGGTGTCCTCGTAAATAGTAAAAAAATATCCTTGATTTCACATCAACAAATTGGAAGGGGCTGGGGGATGGAATGGTGTTAGTAGTGATGAAATGACATGTTGCACTTAGGAGACGATGGTTGGTTGGGAAAGACGAGAATTTTCATTTTTTCTTTTTTCCCTAAATAATTTAGTTACATTCTTAGGGACCCGGTGCTGCATATATATGTAAAACATTTGAGATGGTGATGTAAAAAAAAATTACAGGATCATTCTGCACTTTTTAAAAAGATTCTGGACCTCATCTACAATTTCACCTAAATTTATTTATATAATTAAAATAAATAAATTTTTTTATTAAAGAATAAGAATTACCAAAAAGTATTATTTTTTATTCTAAAGAAAAATAAGTTATAATAATTTAATATTCCACGTGTCTATCTGCTATTAGCTACTTTCATGAATAAAACAACATAAGCTAAACCCTCAGTTAAGAGTTAAAAGTTTAAGCTTTGTACGGACACATTAACATCACCATAAATACATCATAAAATTCTAAAACCATCGCTAATGAGAAAAGGAGAGAGCGAGAATAGAAGATGAACAGAAAAAATCTGAAAATCTTGCTCGCTCTCTTCGCATTAAATTCTGTATCTCTGTACCTCTACTTCTCCTCCGACCCTGATCAACGCCAACACCTCCTCCACCGCAATCATTTGCCGGTATACCACTATTCATCAACAGAAAACCATTCTCACCACCACCCGATTACCGTCAAGCCTTGGCCCATATTGCATTCCTATCTCCCCTGGTCGCAAAACCCCCATGTCCCTTTTCGTTCTTGCGAAGCATATTTTGGCAACGGCTTTACTCATCGCGTTGATCTCTTGAAACCCATTTCGGAAACCAACCGGAAATTTGGCGCCGGCAGCGGAGGCGGTGGTGCTGGGTGGTTCAGGTGTTTTTATAGTGAGACTTTGAGGAGCTCGATATGCGAAGGGGGGAGGATCCGGATGGTTCCAGAGAGGATTCTAATGTCGAAAGGGGGAGAGAAGTTGGAGAGTGTGATCGGAAGAGGAGAAGATGAAGAATTACCGAATTTCGAAGATGGTGCGTTCGAGATTGAGGTTAGTGATAGCACGAGGAACGGGAAGAGGCTAGTGGATGAGGAGTTCTTGAATAATTATGTTCAAGAAGGTGCCGTTGATAGGCACACGATGCGTGGATTGGTGGATTCGATGCGTTTAGCTGATCCCACTGAATTCACTTGCTCTGAGGTTAGTTTATGCTGTTTTTGGTATCTGGGTTTTGGTTAGATTTGTTAAAGTTTTGATCTTTGGGTTGAATTTATTGTTTGGGCTTAAAATTTTTAATTCTTCTATGTTTGTGTTCTGTGTTCATTAATTGTTTAATCATTGGATTTGTTGGGAAGAGGGTGCATGGAATGGGGATTGGATTTTCATATACAGTACTGGAAAGGAAAGAAATTAGAATCTTGTTGGTTATTTTATTTGTTTGAGTGATGAGACGATCTTGATAATTTGGAGTTCCATCCAAGTGGATTTAAGTAATTAAAAAGAAAAATAAAAAAATTGAAGATCGAGTTGGATTGAAGTGTTTGCTTACATAGACGAAACTGAGTTCCCCATTTATGTCATATTTTGAAATTGTAAAGCTTACTACTGAGTTAGAGAAACGTCTGAAATCTGGAGGTGAATAATTGTGGATTTGAGGAATTTGATTAGAAGTTGAAAACTAATATTGATTTTCTTCAAAAACTCTGGTGGGGTGCAGACGACTATCTCATTTCACCTTTTACGTGTAATTTATCTGTATCTCTTTTTAGCGTCGTTTGATTGTTCAAAATTTATGCAGAATTCATCTTAAGGGAAGCTGTTTAGACGTTTTTGGGTTCTATTATTTGGGAGATTTCTCGCGTTCTTTGTATTCTTTATGATTATTCTCTGTTATGGTGAATTTGCTTCTCCTTGCCCTTGGATGTAGGTATATTGGCTTTTGGGATTGGCCTAGCATAACGTATGGAAGTTCTATGTAATGCATTTACGTTTGCTACTTTTATGAGACCTAAATTATTAGGATCCAAGAAAGTGAACGAGAAAAAAAATATTTTTTCTTGTTGTTTGCTTGTAAAATTATTTGAACGATCTTCTTTACAACTGAATTCGGCTGATGGATTATTTTCATTGTAACTGCTCCCTGAATCCCATTTTATCATTTTTGTATGGACAAGCTCACTTTACTTGTTATCACATTTATCTTTTGGATTTATTTCAGTGGATCGAGGAGCCGACACTTTTGGTGACACGTTATGAATATGCAAACATGTTTCACACGGTTACAGACTGGTATAGTGCTTATGTTTCTTCTAGGGTCACCGGCTTGCCTAATCGACCTCATTTGATTTTTGTAGATGGTCACTGCGAGGTACACCTTTTTTTAACTTTATTCTGGTTTTGCCAAAACTTGTAAATTTGGTATCCGACTTCATTGCTACTTTAACAAGATATGTCAAAAGACTTCAGGAAATGTCTAAAAACCACCCATGTATCTACGTGTCACTTGAAATCAGTAATTGTATCTATCGTGCCATCCACTCGTTTCAAGAAACTTCAAAAACCTAACGCAACTTTAACTTTCTTGAATTCAAGGCATTAAGCATTTTGCACGTTCTTGTAAGTCATTGAACACGTTCGACACTTGCATTGCTGTTCTCTCCATTTGTATATATTTTCAGACTCAGTTGGAAGAAACATGGAGGGCACTGTTCTCGAGCCTTAATTATGCTAAAAATTTCAGCGGTCCAGTTTGTTTCCGCCATGCAATCCTCTCCCCATTGGGGTATGAAACTGCACTATTCAAGGGACTAACTGAAAACATAAACTGTCATGGAGCTTCTGCGCATGATCTGTGGCAAAATCCAGATGATCAGAAGACTGCTCGACTGTCTGAGTTTGGGGAGATGATAAGAGCAGCCTTTGATTTGCCGCTGGATAGACACCACATTCCTAAGCCAGTCTCTGGTCATAACATCCTCTTTGTACGACGTGAGGATTATCTAGCACATCCACGTCACGATGGTAAGGTGCAAACAAGACTTAGCAATGAACAACAAGTGTTCGATTCTGTACAGAACTGGGCTTCAAAGCATTCTGATTGTAAATTAAATATTATCAACGGACTGTTTGCACACATGTCCATGAAAGAACAAGTTCGAGACATCCAAGATGCTTCCGTCATTATCGGTGCTCATGGTGCAGGGCTAACTCATATAGTTTCTGCAACACCCGGAACAGTGATTTTAGAGATAATTAGTAGCGAGTACAGACGGCCTCATTTTGCACTTTTCGCTGGATGGAAAGGGCTGGAGTACCATCCCATATATCTCAGTGGGTCCTATGCTGATCCTCCTGTAGTGCTTGACAAGCTCGAAAGCATTTTGAAGAGCCTCGGATGCTGAAGCTGCCATCTGAAGTCTCGGTTTTCCTCTGATTATTTCATCTGATGAAGAAAGTATGACAGTTCCACAGCTAATCTTACTATACTCAGGTTATATAAATTGAAGAAGTAAACATCAGTTCTCGAGCAAGTACAGAATTCACCTAATTGATTGCTTATGAAAATGGACAGCCAGAGCTGTTGATGGGAAACAAGAAGCAGCCCCATTGATCACAGATATTACACGGCGCGAGGAATGGCATCTAGGCTTTTAGAGATGTTATATTTGAGGTTTAGATAGATGATAAGATTGGGGCAACACTGAATTTACACTGTAACTTAATTTTCTATTCTTTCGAACACTCATAGAATGATTTTCTATGGATTTTATGCAATGAAAAATGTTGATTTTCCATGGATTTTATGCTATTGTACAAAAATTCATAGCTTGCAACGATCAATTCTCTTACTATTTCCAAATCCAAAAAGGATTATATTCCTCTGTAAAGCTAACGGTGAAAACCATACTTGATCCTTGTTTCGTCCCATTATTTTCAAAACATATTTTTCGCTTATTTTCAACCATACATTCTGTAAGAATCAGAGATGTAGAACTCTAGGCAGCGAAGGAAGAAAAACACAGTAGCTAAATATAGATGGGTGAAAGAGATGAAAATGAATTCCCCAAAAACCGTGTATCATTTATTAATGAATTGTGAAATACATACAACAAAGAATCCAACTTCCTAACAACCTGCTCTAATTATCTTATGACATGTAAATGCAAATGCAAATGCAAATGAAATACAAGTGAAATGTAATTAAGATACAATTGGAAAGTGCTGCAGTTAATTCAAGTATTTTCTAAATGGCATGTTTGGCATGTGTCTTCTAACACCCTCCGCAAGGTGGAGAGTAGGGATTAACTACTCCCATCGTGGAGAGTTGAGATTATAGCAAATGAGAGGGTAAAGCTTTAGTAAAAATGTCAGCCAGCTGATTATTAGAAGACACATGAGAAGTATAAATAATCCAAGCTTGAATTTGATCTCGAATAAGGTAACAATCAAGCTCTATATGCTTGGTTCGTTCATGGAACACTGGGATGGCAGCAATGTGAAGTGCGGCTTGGTTATCACAACGTAGAAGAGCAGCCTGAGGATGGGGAACACCAAGGTCTTGGGGCAAATACCGTAGCCATAGTATTTCAGAGCAAGTAGTAGCCATAGACCCGTATTCTTCTTCAGCGGAAGATCTGGAAACCACATTTTGTTTCTTGGACTTCCAAAAGACCAAAGAATCACCAAGAAAAATGCAATAGCCCGTGGTTGACCTGCGAGAATCCGGGCAGGAGGCCCAATCAAAATCACAGTATGCACGGATTTGGAAGAAGGATGATGAAGAGAGCAAAATTCCTTGTCTACGAGTTGTCTTAACATATCTTAGAACCCTGTAAGTAGCTGCCAAATGAGTGGAAGAAGGTTTATCCATGAACTGGCTCAACAATTGCACAGCAAAAGAAAGGTATGGCTGAGAGATAGTCAAGAACAAGAGTCGGCCAATCAATCTCCTATAGGTGCAGGGTTCTGTGAGGGGGAGTACTTCTGTTTTACTGAGTTTACAAAATTCTGATCAAGGGGAAGTTTAAGAAGGGTACAGCCAAGTATTCCAGAATATGCCAAAATATCTAAAGCATATTTTCTTTGAGAAATATGAATGCCTTTAGAAGATCTAGCAATCTCCAAACAAAGAAAATATCTAAGGCAGCCGAGGTCTTTAATTTTGAACTTATGATGAAGAAAAGTTCTAATGGAATCAATGATGGCTTGAGAATCACTTGCAAGTAAGATATCATCCACATAAACTAATATGGCAATGAAAGAAGAACCATCTTGTTTTGTGAATAAGCTATAATCGGATTTAGATTGGATAAAACCATATTCGAGATGAGATGAGGTAAGCTTGAAATTCCATTGTCTTGAGGCTTGTTTGAGGCCATAAAGACTCTTAAGCAATTTACAGACTTGATGTGGCTGCCCTTTTGTGTACCCGGGTGGTTTCTTCATTGAAATTTCCTCTTGTAAATCACCATTAAGAAATGCATTATTTACATTGAAATGATGCAAATGCCATCCTTTGATGGCAGTAATAGCAAGAAGACCTCTTACAATCACTAACTTAGCAACAAGGGAGAAAGGCTCATGGAAGTCTATGCCCTCTTTTTTGTGTGTATCATTTGGCTACTAATCTAGCCTTAAGTCTCTCAATAGATCCATCAGACTTAAACTTAATTTTGTAAACATACTTACAGTCAATGGTTTCTTTTCTAAGGGGTAATTCAGTCAGTGCTCAGGTTTCACGAGGTGCCTTTCTTCTTGACACAGAAAACGATACCGTGCGGCAGTAGTCTGCTCCGCTAGACTACCTTCCGCCTTCTCTCGGTCATTTCGGGATGAAAGAAAATTTGATTACAATTTATGAAAATCTTGCAACATAAAATTGAAATGCATTGGAAAACTTGATCATTGATTGCTTGAAAGCTAGGAATTACAATTCATGAAAGCAGTAAATTACAATGGCTAATATAGGGGGCGAACACTAGAAAAGCTTGAAAGATATTTGAAAGACTAATACCCCTATAATAGCTTTCGGAACAAAAATCTAAGTGACGGCAGTAGACGTTTAAATGCTGAGGAATCATACTAAAATTTTCTAATTTTCATCTATTTTACAATTGAATTAAAATATTTACAATGTGTGCATCAAGTGGCTTAAGTAAGACCGCAGTCCTTGACACCAGGTCTGGTTATTTTCCAGAGCTTCAATCTCAGCTTTCNAAATATTTACAATGTGTGCATCAAGTGGCTTAAGTAAGACCGCAGTCCTTGACACCAGGTCTGGTTATTTTCCAGAGCTTCAATCTCAGCTTTCACAGCCTTACACCAATCGGGATTCTTCAAGGCTTGTTTGTAAGAATGGGGCTTGGTATGGACAGAAATGGAAGTAGTAAAGGCTAGAAATGTGGATTAAATTTATGGTAAGATAAGGGATTTTGTAAGGGAAAAAACTTACCTCTCTTAGCAGGTGCATTTCGAGAAATTGATTGTGTATGATGATCAAGCGTGATTTGTGAAAAGTGATAATCTTGGAGATATTGTGGTGTTGTCCAAACTCGTGTAGACCTTTAAGAGCAGGTGGGGAATGATTTTTAGGAGTGGGAGACGTGGAAGAATTAGTAGGAATTGGGAATGAGATGAGAGTATAGGATGATGTGGGAGATGCATGTGGTGGATGAGAAGAAGAAGTAGTGGCTGTGGGAGGAAGGTCAGAACTGGATGAATAAAAATGAGGATGAAAAATAGGTAGAGGTAAATTTGAAGGAGAAGTGGAAAAATGAGGTGGTGATGTTTGGTGGAAAGTAATAATAGACTCATGGAAAATTAAATCTCTTGAAATGAAAGTGGCGTGTGTGGATAGGTCTAATAATTTGTAACCTTTGGTGCCAAAGGGGTAGCCTTAAAAAACACACTTGCGGCCTCTAGGGTCAAATTTTTGTCTAGCATGGGAAATGGTGGCTGCAAAACATAAAGAGCCAAAAACCTTCATGTGGGCATATTTTAGTTTCTTATTCAAAAGGATTTCAAAAAGGGTTTTATTTTATAAAATGGGGGTGGGAAGGCAATTTATGATGTAGGTGGCTGTTAAAACACAATCACTCCAGTATTTGAGGGGCAAATTGGATTGGAATCGTAAGGCTCTAGATACATTAATCAAGTGTTGGTGCTTTCTTTCAACAATGCCATTTTGTTGAGGGGTTTGCACACAACTTGTATCATGGATAATACCTTTTTCATTGAAAATTTTGGTCATATAAAACTTAGCACCATTGTCACTTCTTATGATTTTAATTTTAAGTCCAAATTGTGTTTCCACCAAATTATAAAAGTAATGCAGGTCCTAGTATCAGCTTTGGATTTGAGCAAGTAAACCCAAGTGGATGGGGAGAAATCATCCACTATGGTTAAGAAATAACTTGAGCCATCATATGTAATAGTAGGATGAGGTCCCCATAAGTCACAGTAGATTAATTCGAAAATTTGAGATGAAGTATGAGCACTATGTGGAAAATAGAGTATGTGAAACTTGGCAAGGGGACAAACAGTACAATAATTTTCATTAATACCAGTAAGATTCTTGCTTACAATAGGATTAGAAATCATTCTTAACCTAGAAACTGGTAAATGGCCTACGCGAAAATGCCATAGGTTAGTTTGAGTAACATCATTGATAATGGAAGTGTGTGCAGTGAAAGGTGTGTGAGTTGAAAGAGACTGAACAAGAGCTGAAGGGGAGATATCTGAACAAATGAAATGGTATAAACCATGCTTGAGTTCACCCTTCCCAATCGTTTTCCAAGAAAGCAGGTCTTGTATGAAGCAGTATTCAGAGAAAAACAGCAAGCAACAGGTTAGGCTATAAGTCAATTTTGTTGCAGAAATTAAATTGAAGAGAATGATGGGACGCAGAGAACATCCTTTAAAGTGATGGCAGTGGTTAATTTAATATTACCAATATGTGTGACAGGGGCTAAACTTCTATTTGGAAGCTTAACGGAGTATGTGACAGTGGAAGTAATAGTAGTAAAAAATGAGGGTGGTCCGTGGCACCCGTGTCTAATATCCAACTTGAAGAACAATGAGAAAAAAATGTTTTATGTGGAAGAGTAGGAATATATACTAGATATTTTGGAAGCAGGGATAGATGAACAAGAAAGAGGGGTTGGTGATTCATAGTGGGAAACAATGGCTGCGATTGAAGAATCCTTGGGTTGCAGCAAGGACATCAGCTGTTGGTATTGAAGCTTGGTCAATCCAACCTTGTCATCACTAGAATTACCCATAGCAGGGTGTGAAGCCTAATTGGAGAGTATAACAGATTGTGGCTGTTGCTTAGTATGTAACTTGTGGTTGGTTGAGTAACCATTTAATTTGTAACATTTGTCAACAGAGTGGCCGTGAGATTACAGTGGGAACACACTAGAGCAACAACATTTCCAAGCTTAAAACGGGTTCCGATAGAGTGGCCAGGAATTTTACAGTGATTGCAATATGGCTGATCCTTCTTGAGGTTCTGGTTTTGTTTGGGTGGGTATTTAGTTGGAGGAAAGGATTTCTTAACAACAAGAGCCATGGTCTCAATAGATGGTATAATGGGATTCATCTGAGAATAGCGTTCTTGTTGCTGAATGAGGGAAAAGATTTTGGTTACGTGTGGAAGGGGATCCATCAACATAATTTGGTCTCTGATGGGAGAATTGATTCATTAAGTCCCATAAAAAACTAAAGAACACAATCTCGTTGATAACTCTCCATAAGAATTTTCAAAGTTCCACAGGTTCACGTAGGAAAGGGATCGTAAATTGAAAGTTCATCCCGGAGTGATTTCAATTTACCGTAGTAAATACTAATTGAATCACGGTCCTAAAGGAGGCTGGTCAAATCCCTCTTTAGCTGAAAAATTCATGGGCCGTTTTGCTGGGAAAATCGATCGCACGGTCTTGCCAAATGTCTTTAGCATCATCGACAAAAGCCACAGAAGATTTTAGGGAAGGACTGATGGAGTTCTGGATCCAAGAAACAACCATATCGTTGCACCTCTCCCATAATTCAAGTAACGGATCAGTGGGGGAGGTGGGTTTCAACAGGGTACCCAAAATGAAGCCAATCTTGTTCTTAGCTCTAAGGGCACGTCACATGGCTCTTGACCATGTGGTGTAATTATCGGTGGTTAAAAGCTCAGGAACAAGAGTAATGGCCGAACTATCACCATGGTCAAGGCGAAGATGATTAATTGGATCGTTGAGATTGATGTATGAGGGATGGGTATTAGGGATGGGGGAATTGTGAGTGGAAGGATTGAGGCGTGGGGAGTTCGATGGGGTTTCAAATGAAGCGTTGTCCATCGGATTTGCTTCTTAAAGCTCTGATACCATGTAAGAATCAGAGATGTAGAACTCTGGGCAACGAAGGAAGAAAAAGACAGAAGCTAAATATCGATGGGTGAAAGAGATGAAAATGAATTCCCCAAAAACTATGTATCATTCATTAATGAATTGTGAAATATATACAACAAAGAATCCAACTTCCTAATAACCTGCTCTAATTATCTTATGACATGTGTAAATGCAAATCCAAATGAAATACAAGTGAAATGTAATTGAGTTACAATTGGAAAGTGCTGCAGTTAATCCATGTATTTTCTAAATGACATGTTTGCCCCGTGTCTTCTAATACTTCCTTCAATAAAATAATATAATACTTAAATTCGAAATTTTTTCTTATTTTTTAAACATTCTCCATTAAAATACTATAAATGCATTTTGAGCAAAAAATGGGGTTCAAGCTAAACTTAAAATGCAAAAAAATAATTAAATACTTTTTTTTATTTCAATATGACGTTTTTATTTTAGTTTTGATCAATAAAAAATTATTTATATAATCCCGAGTAAACTTATAAGTTTGGGCAAACTTGCATGAGAATAAAGCAAAGCTGCAAGAATTTAGGAAAAGCAAAGAAAAATTTGTTTGTAGAAGAAAATACACATAAACCCAATATCAGTATAACCATGTAAATTCTTCTCCCACGACCACGAAGTCTTCCTTTTTCATTCCCTTTATTTACAACAATCATTACGAATTTTGGAAAATTAAAGATCATTTTTTCCAAGGCAATTATGCCTGCGGAATCCCAATCTCCAGATTCTGTTAATGGAAAAGTGATGCGCGGTTGTGGTGAGTGTTAAGAAATATGATTATTTTATTTTATTGTTTATTAAGGGTAGAATAGTCTTTTCAACTTCTTTTATTTAGCTTATATATAGTCTCTTTGTATTTAGGTTAAATCATCTTTTGTATTTCAATTGTAT
>CAIGRP010118183.1:0-10613 GCA_903798385.1 Fraxinus cuspidata
TTACTATGTATACAATGGACCGAGGCACTATAGGGAATAAAATATCTCCGTTTCTCACATCTTCCTCATTTAATTATTTTTCAAAAAGAATTATTTTTTTAGTTTTTTAAATGCAATTAAAATTTAAGAACATAAAAAATTAAAAGTCGGGGGTAGGGTCCTGCTCCCCAATCCCAACGCTTCCCTATTTAGTTCGGCAGCAACGTAGGGCAAAGCGAGGTTGGAATATTTTGTCATTTTTATTCATTGCACACTCTCTTCTACTTAGATAGAAAGGTGGAGCCTCTGTTCTCATTTCACTCGCATCCCCGCCTTTAATGCGGATTGGAAAAATCTTTATATTTGACAACTTCCATATCCATTGGTATATCTTAATTAATTTTTATTTAATCGATTGACCCAATTTTGGTGTAATGTCCCAAACTAACATAGGAAAAAAAATACAAGTTCATGGTCAACTTATAATCCTTTCGGGAACTAAAGGGGGCAAGAACGCGCCAGATTTGTCCACCTATCATTTAATTTACACTTGCAAAAATCAGTCCTTCTCTAGATTTACAGATTCAACATTTTCAGAATCCCCATAATCTCTAATTTAATGGCTATACAACCTTGATCTATTACCTCCAATTAATTATTCACTGGCAACCGACACAAAAAAACAGATGAATTATTATCTACAAATAAATGCATTATTTATTGTCCGGACAGGGTGGGGGTAAGTTTAAACTTGTCTCCAATCACATGATTAAGCTACTATTTGATGATGATGATGATGATTATGATGATGATATCATCATAATCATCATCATCATTTAATTATATTTTAAAAATGTGTATAAGTGGTGTTAAATAAAAGATAATCTTTTAAAACAAGATTATTGACCATATCTTACACGTACAATATTTTTTTGGTGAAAATGACGTAATAATGGATAAAATTCAACAATATAATAATATGATTTTATTTTTTAAAAGTTGCTCAATCGTCTTCACCATTTTATACGAAACATTGATAATATATATATATATATATATATATATAACTAACAAGTACCATTCTAGTTATAGGCGATATGATAATTATTTGGCTCTATTGCACTTTGGTCACTGTTGTATTAGGGTTTTGTGGATTCAAGATCTACGGTTTCAATTATGGCAAAAGCATTTCTAAATCAACATTTCCTTTGCAAGAATAGTCCTTTTCATCCTTTGCCATGCAAATTGGGCTCGTGCTGTGTATAATCCAAATTTTAGAAGGGTAAAAGTAAAACTATCCATCCCTTCCCATATCTTACAATTAGAAACCTTGGATAAGGATTCAATATATGTTCCATATGGTTTATTCGATAGGGACTGGAAAACTTGTTTATACAAGGAAAAATTATATCGATGTACTTAATCCACTAGTGTTTTAGCAAGTAAGTCTTCAACATGTATTTCTTGGCATTTAAATCCTCAGCCTCTCAATTTGATGCTTCCTGAGAATAAACGCTTTCATTTAACTAAATGCGTAAAAGAAGAGAAAAAAAAAAAAAAAAACCCCTAAGATAAGGAATAAAATGTATGAGCAAAAAAACTACAATTTATCGGTCATAATCATACTCATGATTGTCATGTGCCCAGTGAATCTATTGGTTCTTGATTACTTTCGAACTTGCTAGTTTAATAAGATTTTGTAAATGTATTTGTAGTAACCCAAATTTGGAAGCATAGAACTTTGTCCTAGTCTCCATGAATTTATCCGACATTGTCTCTTACTATTCATCGCTTCCCTATTTTGTTCAGGCAGCAACGTAGGAGAGAGCAAGGTTGAAATATTTTGTCATCTTTATTCCTTTCATATTCTCTTCTACTTAGATAGAAAGATGGAGCCTCCGTTCTCATTTCACTCACACCCCCTCCTTTAATGCGGATTGGGAAAACATTTATATTTGGCAACTTCCATATCCATTCGTATATCTTAATTAATTTTTATTTAATTGATTGACCCAATTTTGGTGTAATGTCCTGACTAACATATAAAAAAAAAAAAAAAAAGAAACAAATAACATGCAAAGAAAATGAGCAACGAACTGATTCTCCACCTTCTAGAACTTTAAAATCTGTAATATCAACTAGGGAAATAGAGATATTTTCAAAATAATTATAGTTTTTTCAGTAATTAACTATATTCGCATGCACATGTTGGGGAACCAACAACAATATTAATCACTCAGAAACGTCACCAAGCCATATTTTATTAGTTACCTAGTAGTACAACAATTACAATAAAACAACAAACACACAAAACAAGTGAGATAGCTTAGTGAGATCTCCATCTGATGCAAACAGAAAATCTATCCATATCAGGGTGCCTTCAATTGGTGAGATTCAATATCCTTTGCAAGTTTAATGCAAAATCCCAACAAAGTGATTGGATCTTCAACGTCGTCATTTAATTTCTCGTACTCAAGAGTCCATGTTATCAAATTAATATCACCATCAGTTTCAACATGGAAACTGACTTTGTAGGCCTTTAATACCTCCAGGAGATCTCCTTCAATCAACTTGAATGTCACTGACCTTTTTGCCTCGTCAATGGCTTCAACTAACTTTTTCGCTACGTGCGGTTTCCCATCTACAATTATTCAAATTATTGCAAACTTATTACAAGAGAATGTTTTGAATCCCCAGTTTTGGAATCTTGGTTGCATATATGATGTAACTTACGTGTGACAGTTGCTGATTTTTCTTTAAATACCTTTATTCTATTATTTTCACCGCATAAGTGCTTTGGTAATCAAACATTATTTAGGAAATAATTGGTCCAGATTGAGACAAATACTTTTAGTCTTTCAAAACATGATCTAGATATGAGCTTTACTTTTAGTGTTCAATAAAATATTGGAAAAAGAAAAAAAATAACTTTAAGTTTCTTGGCACAAAAAATGACCTAGATGCCAATCTTTGATGAGAAAATAAATTTGGCAAACTTGATGAAGCGTGTTGAAGAGATACAAGTAAATTTGTCCTATATTTGAGTTATGACAATTTTTTTTTATCCTTATAATAGAAAATGAGGGAGTGACTCATTTTTTTCTATTTCTGGAGCTATATGTGCGATTATTATCATGATTATTAACACTGTAAGCTTACCATGAGTGTATTTCCAGTAGTAGACGGAGCCTACAGTTCCCCATTCTCCTTTATGCAAATCACATCCTTGAATAGTAGTAGGACTGATTTTGGGTAATTGGTGTGGTGTGTACCTAAAAAGATCATGAAATACGTCTCCTCCAGCCCTCATTCCTATTTGGGCAGTGAGTTTACCCTTAAGACCCATTTTTTTTCTTTTCGTGAAAAGTAGTGTGAAGAGTACTCAAAACTTACTAATCTATTTATAGCTGTGTTGTGAAGATGAAGATCAGTGCACGTTGCCTTTATTCGATTATTTTCTGTAGCTGCTACTTGTACAGTTTTATAATGTTCAATCATTATGTGTTATCAACGAAAAATCAAATAAATTTGACTAAATATGCAGATCTAAAGTTACAAGAAAGGTAAACAAAACTTTCTCCATCTTGAGTATAATGTAAGAGCTAAAGAAATTACACTTCATTATTCATAGTCATTATTCTCGTCATCATAGGTTTGAGTGTAGTGTCTCTGAGGCTTATCATCATATTTGGATTAGCTACATGATGAAATTTTTTTAAATTTGTTAATTTACCTCAAATTTGGAAAATCAATAGCTTCTTTCCAATCTCAATAAATGTAACAAAAGCATCTCCAATATATATCCTCGTGTTATGAATTTTGGACGCAAGATAATGAAATAAACAAGAAAATAAACACAAACATTTACGTGTAAACCCAATACCGGAAACAATTATGTGCAGAGGTGGAGAAATCCACTATAATCAATAGCAGTTGTATTTACAAGATCTCAATGCACTTAATTAAAATCTAAAGCTCACAAAATGTTGTATGAATCTCTCTTTATTATGTTATATTCTGTTTTTTCTATACAAGTCGTGCCATATACATATACATAAACCCTAGAGAACGAGTTGTAGAAGAATATGAGTCCAAAATCGCGTCAATACAGAAAATGGGCCTGGGCATGAGACATGTGACAGCCCTATCGCTTGAGCGATTGGACAGCGCCAGGCGAGCGACCAAGTCTCGGGTTATTTTCTTCCGGGCTCGCTCGACTTCTCATCTAGCGCCAAGCTAGCGAAAAAGCGACTACTCTTTCTTCTGATCCATAATTTTGATCTTTTCAAGACCACTCCAATTTAGGCTCCAATATACACTAGAATTTAGGTCAAACTACAACACCTCGTGTTTAGGTAGAAATGTAAGGCATGTGCTCTCACCTGATCCCTCACACTTGTCGACTTAAATGATAAAGATGGAGTAAGCACATTTCATATCGAGTCACATATTGTTTAAATAATCTTCAAATAATTGTTGGATTGAATTTTTATAATATGTCTCTTTAGAACCAAGTCAGGTTCAACTAGCTCCAACAATGTCCTAAAACCACATTTCACAAGTCACTCAAGTGCATTAGGAATAACAACCATGTGACTTCACCAACTTGGTTTGAGGGAAAGGCAATCAATCCAAACCATAGCACCTAGAGAGGAATGTTTAGGTTAATTTTAAAATAAGTAACTTATATTGATCATTTATGTTACACCATTTTTTTTTTCAAAGAGTCCAATATAATTTTTATATTATAATAAGAATTTTGTTGAAAGTGATAGCAGTTGTAAATCTTACTAAGCCCTTATTTGGTAGAAATTATACGATTTTTAACAGATTTTGATAAAAGTTAATAAAATGTGTGATTGAAAAGTTGTGGGTCCTATGAAATGTATTATTAGAATTAATTGTTTACTTTTCTTAATTTTTAATCAATTTTTTAGAGTTACAAAACCGGGGCTAAATATACAATAATAGCAAGCAATAGTTGTTCCAACAAAATATATGATCATCATTATAGAAAAAGAAAAAAAAAAGGTTCACTTAATCATGTGATGGGAAAAAAGTTAAAGTTGGATTACTATGGCCATTGAAGAGCATCACCACAAGTTTCAAAAGTGGAATTGAGGTTTGTTGATAAAAGCATTCTTTCAATTTCGACAAAAGGCTCATGGCTCGGCCCAGGAAAAGCTCAAGCCCCATTTTGGGGCATCGAGTAGAGCCGAGCCAGCCAGCCCGTGGCTCCATGTCACAGGCCATTTCGGCTCGCTGAGCCGAGCTTTATTAAAAAAGAAATAAAAATTTTAAAAATAGAATTTAAATTCACGAATTTTAAATTTACGCCTATATAAATTGTAAAAATTTTAAAACTTAAAAAAAAAATTTAGATTTATCACAAAAAAAGAGTCACGGCCCGAGCCGAAAGCTCGGTTCGAGTTTTCATTTTTTGGCTGAGCTTTTGCTCGGTTCGACTCAGGCAAAAAAATGTCTCAACCATTTTTGCTCGAGCCAAGCCCGAATTTCAAGTTTCGGCTCTCCTCAGCTCATTGACGCCCCTATCTTTAGATGATCTTTCCTTAAAAGTTTAGTTCTTGAGGACCTTGACTATATCAACTGTTCTTCAATTTTATCCATCTAGTAAGCTAAATAATCGAATTTAGTCCCCTAATAATGTATAAACTATTGCTTATATGTACAATAACTCACCGAATCTACTGCCAAAAGATGAATGTTCATGCATAAAAGTCTTAAGTTTTTGGAGGTGAACAACAATTTAGCGATCACCCTGTGTTGGGAGTTTTTCAATATAGTCGATTTTTGGATATGTATTTCTATGAATCACTGAACTGTTTTAGTATCAACCGTGTTAACGAATAATTTTATTTTGCTACATCATGTGAGTTGGAAAATTTAATTAAGTTGGATGACTATGGATCCGTTGGTTTCTAAAAGTCAAAAACTATTTTTAAGAATAAGAAATTGCTTTTGGATCTATTCGAATAATTATTTGAAAGTAAATTAGCTTATTTTAAGAGTTTTGAAGAAACCGACAAACTTTCTTTTAAAAAGGGCCATTCATGAATAGCAAAACGACACGTTTAAAGTAGAAGGCATTGCTTTCTAAAGTCAGGCTAGTACAGCAGTCTAGGGTTATATGCACAATAATTTGCTGACTAAGGTTTTCATTCATGGCCATGTTATATAGATGCCTAGGATAATAGTCATGACTTTATCTAATAAAATAATGACATAAACTACATCAAAAAACACAGGTAAAAAATGTGTTAATAGACGACATGCATCGATTTTCATCATCACGATGGATCTATAAATAGATGCATAAAGATTGAGAGTGGTATCCCTGTCTTTACTTCGACTTGTTAGTGCCTCTTACCTTATAAACAAAATTTTGATTCTTTTCACTACAAAAAAAAAAAATAAAATAAAATAAAAAATGGGTCTCAAAGGTAAATTAACAGCTGAAATAGAGATGAAGGCTGGTGGAGATGTATTTCATGAACTGTTAAGTAACAAACCACACCAAATACCCAACATCAGCCCTAATACAGTTCACGGCTGTGATTTGCATGAGGAGAATGGGGAACTGTAGGCTCTGTCTACTTCTGGAAGTTTACTCATGGTAGGCTTCTGTTACGTTTTTTTTATATATGTATTTCCTGTAGCTTGAAATATGGTAATGTTCCTATAATTTCCATCATCACCATTGTTTATATTAATATTTATGCTATCTGAATCATCCACTATTAAGAATCGGTTAATTTAAAAGGTCAATATTATTAAGTAATTCAATTCCTTATATGTTATAAATTTATTTCATTTAATCCATGCAGGATTTTCTCTTAACGTGATCTCACAAGATGGTATCCTTAAGAACACCAATCTTGAAATTTGATTACTCATTTAACTTCTAAACGAATTGATTTACTCATTTGTGATTTATGTGATTCGATATCATATTGAGATATTTACCCTTAACATTCACTCTTGGTTCAAAATTAGGAAAAATCAGCTATTTGTTGCATTAAGTTTAAAGGCGGCAAAGTATTTTCTAATGGAATTTATTATTTATGCACATTTCTTGTGTTGTTTTAAGCTCACTGCCAAAATCAAAACTAATCAATAACCCTTTATTTTATTTATTGGTCAGGCCAAGTCAATTGATATTTCTTACGTGTGTATTTAACACATGTTTGGTTCAAATAAAAAAGCTAATTGCATATTTCACGAGATTCACAACTTTTCAAATACACATTTCATCAAATTTTATCAAAATTTAGTAAAAATATGATTTTATCCGAAACAAACTGGGATTAAATCAAAGATATTAAATCAAATGCAGTCATGCTCACTTTGGCCTAGTATAAATGACTTTAGTGAAAAAAAAATATTCCACTGAAAAGAATAATTGATATGTCTATAATATGTGCATTCAAGATTCTTATCACTTTCATTTAATTGTAGATGGGAAGCAGAAAGTAGCCAAAGATATCCTTGAAGCCATTGACAAGGAAAAGAGGTCACTCACATTCAATATGGTCGAGGGTGATCTAATTGAGTTATACAAAGTCTTCAAAATCATTTTCCATGTTGAAACACATGATGACGTTGATTTGGTAACATGGATCCTTGATTATGAAAAGTTGAAGGACGACATTGAAGAGCCACTCACATTTTTGGGCGTTGTCATTAACCTCTCAAAAGATATCGGGTCTTACCATCTTAATTAAGGCAAAATGATATGGAGTCTTGTGCTTGCTAATCCACTTGTGTGTGTCTGTGTGTTTCTCCTCAATTTGCTTTCCTTTTTCCTTTTTCCCTATTCTGTTTAAATGTTTATATTATCATGTGGTGCAATACAATTAAAGGTCTCATATAAATGGTGGCATGATGATGTTTGTGAATGAATATGAGGATATTCCTTCCTCGTGTATGGAGCTTGTCTAAGAATAAGTTATTTTATTGTGTGAATGTATCCATTTGCTAATTTATTTAGCATATTATAGTTCTTCAAGAGAATTATATTAATAGTGACCACCCCTTTCAAGTCAAAAAAGGAAAACTATCAAAGGTCGAAGGATTCAATTCGAGACAAGTAAAATATTAATAGTTAATATCACCACCTCATTGCATTCTCATATAGGGCTTTGTACTTTTATTAGTCTAACGTTGTTCTCTACTTAATTATCCTTTCTTTCTTTTCTTTTATTTTCCTCATTAAATTTGTCTTGGGAACAAAGTGGGATTTCATCCATTGATTCTACATAAAGTTAATGCTTACGTGTTTCATATATTATTCTAGTTTTTACTTCCTAATTCGAAAGAGTATCTAGAATTAATTCTCTAATAATCAATATAATTTACGTCTCATCATTTCACTAAATTCTTTATTCTCAACAGCTCAAAGATAAAGATAATAACATCAAGGGGAAGTGTAAAAAATATAAATATAAATAAATAAATAAAGGACAAGACATAACGCTCTATTCCAGAATTAAATCATTGTCTACGAGGAAAGGTTTACAATTTGACTGTATTTGATCTAAATCCGATGAATTTAATGGGAAATAATCCAATAATTCGTTAACTAAATGAAACAATTATGAATATAGATCAATCTAATCTGATAACAACTCATTCTGATTTGTTGGATTCAACATTTTAAGAATCCCCATAATCTCTAATTTAATGGCTATTACCTCCAAGTAATTATTCACTGGCAACCAACACAAATAAACAGATGAATTATTATCTACAAATAAATGCATTATTTATTATCTGGACAGGGAGGGGTAAGTTTAAACTTGTCTCCAATCACATGATTAAGCTACTATTTGACGACGACGACGACGTGATGATGATGATGATGATGATGATCTAATTATATTTTAGAAATGTGTATAAGTGGTGTAAAATAGAAGATAATCTTTTAAAACAAGATTATTGACCATATCTCACGTGCAATAATTTTTTGGTGAAAATGACGCAATGATATATAAAATTAAACAATATAATAATATGATTTTATTTTTTAAAATTTTCTCAATCGTCTTCAACATTATATACAGAACATTGATAATTTTATTATTTTTATTTTTTTATTTTTACTAACAACTACCATTTTACTTATAGGCGATATGATAATTATTTGGATCTTTTGCACTTTGGTCACTATTGTATTAGGGTTTTGTGGATTCAAGATCTATGGTTTGAATTTTGGCAACATTTCTAAATCAACATTTCCTTTGCAAGAATAGTCATTTCATCCTTTGCCATGCAAATTGGCTGTTAAATGCGCTCGTGCAGTGTATACGATAAATATTAGAAGGGTGAAAGTAAAACTATACATCCCTTCCCATGTCTTACAATTAGAAACCTTGGATAAGGATTCAATATATGCTCCATATGCAGTGGCGGACCTAGCACCCGGCCAGGGGGACGGCCGCGGGTGCTGGGCTCTAGCGGAAGAGTTTTGGGAAGAAGATGGCCACTGCCGGCGCCTGGTTTGGTATTGCCTTTTCCCCTTTGGTTCATCTTCTTCCTCTTTTGTTCCTTTTTTTTTTTTTGTAATGAGATTGGGTCGTTGCTGCCTAGCCCAAGCCATTTTTTAAATTGGGTTGGGCCATTTGTTTTTCGATCCAATAATTAATTATATAAAGGCCCAGCCAAGTCGTTTTTTTTTTTTTTTTTTCTAATTGGGTTGGGCTATTTGTTTTGAGCCTAATACTTAATTATATATAGGTCCAGCCCATGAGCCTAATACTGTTGCGCTCTAAAATATTGACATTTCGTAATTATTTTAATGGAATTATAGCCTAATTTATTATATAATCTGTTATTAGGTGAAACTCAATGCATAGAAGTGAAATTGAAAGAAAGAAGCGAAAAATTGGCGAAAGGGGGCAATATCCAAAGTTTGTGGGCTAAAGTGAAAATACTCAAAATTTGTGTCGGAGCTCACGATGAAGATTCGAGAATGCTAGGGGTCAATTGGAAACAATTAAAAGTCAAAAAGAGTGAAAATATAACCAAAATATTTTCACAAATCAATTTTCAACCACATAAGGATGTCTAGATTTTTAGTAGGAGATTGAGACCCATTTTTGGTCTAGTAAACGTTCGAATTGAAATAGAGCTATTTCTATAAAAGTTGTTTCCCTTTGAGTTATCTTTCCAACACATTTTGAATCGCTTTAATCGGATATTGGAAGAAAAAGTTACGATAAAAATATTGATACAGATGAAGAAGAATTTCAGCAAGGCAAGGCCATAGCGCCTAGGGGCTGCCTGGACGAATTATCGTGGCGCCTAGGTGCTGCATCCTAGTGCCTAGGTTCTATGCTGCACAACTTAGGTTTTTGCTATTCAGATCGCAAGAAGCCCATAAAAAGACTCCAAATTGGCCAAGAATGTGTAGGGAAATATAAATAGACCTAAGGAGACACTAATAATGGGGGTCCAAACATTGAAAAAAGATATATACAACGAGAGATCGAATAGCGAAATCAAGAGAAGAAATTCATCACGAGATTCAAGATTAAAGAAAAGAATAGAAGCGGAAGAAGACCTTGGTGCAAGAGTTGACTCTTTTCCACACCTTTATTCTATTAATCCGGTGATGT
>CAIGRP010118188.1:0-11376 GCA_903798385.1 Fraxinus cuspidata
ATTCTAGCAAATTCAGAAGAAATTTACTTAGTTTTAAAGATATCCGCTGCAGTGGATATCACATTGAGGCAATGTAAGGAAATAATGTTAAATATCTTTGCATAACTTCTTGTATATTTGACTAGAAGAAGATAAAAGAAAAACTTCATGCATTCCCATCTGGGATGTATTATACATTTATAAAAAATGTCAAATTAAATATTATCACGAACCGGAAGTTCGTAACTTTGGCATGATCGACTTGGACATCTAGAGTTATAATGATGCGTCGAATAATAAAAAAACTCACATGAACATCTTTTAAAGAACCAAAATATTCTTTTACCTAATGATTTTCCATGTTCGCAAGGCAAGTTAGTCATTAAACCTTCTGGTACAACGGTCAATGTTAAATCTACAACTTTCTTGGAAAAGTTTCATGGAGATATATGTGGGAAATATACCCACCATGTGGACCATTTTGTTGTTTTCTAGTATTAATTGATTATTCTATTAGATGGTTACACGTTTGCTTACATTCCACTAGGAATGTAGATTTTTCTAGACTACTTGTTCAAGTCATAAAATTACGAGCTCAATTCTCTGATTACTCAAACAAGATTATTTGTCTTAGCAATGCAGGTGTATTTAGATCACAAGCATTCGATGATTATTGCATGTGAATTGGGATTTTTGTTGAACATTCGATTGCGCATGTTTATACACAAAATGATTTAGCGGTGTCATTTATTAAACGTCTACAACTTATTTGCTAGGCCATTACTTATGGAAATAGAACTCTCAACTTCTGTTTAGGGTCATGTCATATTACATGTTGCATCATTGGTTCATATTAGACCAACTGCATATTTTCAATATTTACCTTTGTAACTAGCATTTGATCATGAACCTAATACCTCTCACTTGCGGGTTTTTGGTTGTACTGTTCAAGTCCCTATTTCACTCTCACATGGGATTAAAATGGGTTCCCAACGAAAACTTGAGATTTATGTGAATTTTGATTCACCATCTATTATTAAGTATCTTGAACATTTAATGAATAATTTATTTACTGCACGTTTTGCAGATCGTTATTTTGATGAAATGACTTTCCCAACTTAAGGAGGATAAAAACTACATCCTGATAAATAAGGTAAAATTTCTTGGAATGAAACATGATGAAATGACTTTCCTAACTTTGAGAGGAGAAAAACTATATCATAATAAATAAGGTAATTTTTTTTGGAATGAAACAATTCTATCTCACTTTGACGCCGCAACACTCAATGTGAGCAAAATATTGAAAAAATCATTCATTTGCAAAGAGTTGCAAATCAATTACCATATGTATTTTTTGACACAAGAAAAGTGACAAAGTCATGTATACAATCAGAAAATATTCTAGTAAAAATTGATGTCCATGTAGGATAATTTGCTGTAGCAAATGAATCTCAAATACGCCAGAGCATGGTCGACCAGTTGATTCAAAAGACTTTGTATCTCAGAAAAGAAAAATACAAGAGAAAAATCAACCAAAAACTTCAGAAGGAGTAACATTAGAAAATATTGATGAATCAAATATTAAAAATATGGTTCATGAAAAACCATAGTGTTCGAAAATAATGATATTTCAATAAATTATATGTTATCTTATAAATTATAGAGAAAAAATAATATTATTATATACAATATTTTTTGCCTTTAACGTGGCAATATTATGCAAAATAGGCATCATGAACTACAGTCTGTTAAATAGTGTCAAAATATAAATGATTGACCAAAGTGGAAAGAAGACATACATGCAAAATTGAATTCGTTAGAGAAACGAAAATTGTTTGGACCTGTAGTTCGAACACCTGAAATTGTATTCCATGTTGGACAAAAATGGATTTTTGTATGAAAGATAAATGAAAATAATAAAAATATAAGATATAAAGCCCAACTCGTAGCTTAGTTTCTCAAAAAGATTAGGAATTGATTATGAGGAAACATATTCTTCCGTAATGGATACCATCACTTTTAGATTCTTAATTAGTTTGACTGTGTCACAAAGTCGTATGGATGTAGTGATTGCCTATTTGTATGGTTCACTTGATAGTGACATTTTCCTACTATATTAAAAGAGATAATCAATTGTTTACTGTTCATTTGTGAAGCTTTGCCTCTGAATATCTAATTTCTTCTTGGGCAAGCCACCGTCTACTGTACCTATACCCACAATTGTTGACTTTACATCCCTACTTTACTCCTGAAGGAGACCAAAAAACAAACAGCAATTCATTTTACACGTTTTGCCCGCGACATCAATTCCAACTTGTTACATCAAATTCCCACCGACTGCAATGATTTTTTTTACACGAACCATTGTTGAGTTCAGAAAAGCAATTGAAAAAAAAAATTTCCTGGGTTGTAATCGTTTGTACAAAATTAAGAGATACATTACAGTTTGTAACTTCTCCCACACCTTCTCTGCTTCATCTTACAACAACTATTTCAATTTAAATCGACCGTAGGCCTTTTAGGGATTGTAAGAGCTCGTACAAAACTATGATATAAGTTACATTTCCTTGATTTGAACATGTGTGGAAGTTTTCGAATAGACATCCTGAGGTATGTGTATTATATTCCCAGAAGACATTGAAAAGAAATTTCGTTTAAACCATCGAACTTGCTTGCCAGTTTCATGTATTTCTATTGGTTTTTCACATATGCAAATACGTTAATATATTTCATAAGAAATCTTATTTCCAGTTATAAACAGAGTTATATGCACTAATAGCCTTCTTCAATTTCTGTTAGTTGCTTGGAGCCTCAACAATTCCATAACTTAGCATACTATTGTCGTGGATGTTCCGAATACATGTTACGATGGATGTTACAATTGCTATTTTCCAACATTACTGATTGCAAGTAAACTTGGTATGATAGTGATTGGTCGGTAAATGGTAAATATATTAAGTTGTTTTCTATGGCAATGAGCTGGCCTATGAAAATGATATGAATTAGATTTGTGATTTTATTTATTTATTTATTTTTTTGCTGCAATAGCAAAGGATCTAGATTTAGATGAAATTTTGTGTCATCAATTNTATTAAGTTGTTTTCTATGGCAATGAGCTTGCCTATGAAAATGATATGAATTAGATTTGTGATTTTATTTATTTATTTATTTTTTTGCTGCAATAGCAAAGGATATAGATTTAGATGAAATTTTGTGTCATCAATTCGGGTTAGGATGAAAATGGAGTTTGCGATGATGATGAAGGCACAAGCGGTAATATGGATGGTTCCTTTTTTCTTCTCTTCATAGAGGACCCATTTCCTTCTTTCCCAATTTTATCACCACTCTTGACAGCATATTTAGTGCAACCACCATAGGGTCCTCTGTGAAGAGAAGAAAAAATATATAGAAGAAAAATTGGGAGGAGCAGAGGCTAAGAAATTAGAACATATTGAATTTTTGAACATAGCGTTTTATCACCACTCTTGACAGCACATTTGGTGCAACCGCCACTAATCTGGGACCTTCTCATTCTCCTTTGTCCCAAAGAAACCATCCAAATTTCTGATTGTGCCTTCATCATCATCGCAAACTCCCTTGAGTAGGGTTGGGTTTAACTACTGTGTTCAATTTCATCTAAATCTATATCCTTTGCCATTGCAGCAAAAAACAAACAAATCCCAAAAAAAATAAAATTCAATAGTTACTACTCCGCACTACGCGGACAACTCCACAATGTCCGGAGTTCATGCTCCATACAGTGCGAAGTAATGCTCCGCACTGTGTTGCACGAAGTGAATGCTCTGCGCTAGGTAGAGTTTTGACTCCGCACTGCGCGGACCAATTTTTTTTATACAGTGCAAACAATAATATACAATAAACACATAGCATAAAAAAAAATCATTTCTATCTTGCATATTTTAAAATTGTACAATGCATTTAAAAATAACATTAACCAAATTTACAAACACTTGTTTTTAAATTTAGATGATAACATTTGCTTACATTTTACACAAACTAAATACAATTCCATTTATTAATAATTTAATTCAAAAACATTAATAAAAATTACTAAAGCTCACAATCATTTACAAATCAGAATTCCTTTCAGGGGTGTTGCCCCCGAACCCCCATGAGGGGCGCTGCCCCCTCGACCCTCGGGTCGATCCCCATTTCGAAGAGGCATATCATTTGCATAACAACAATAAATAAATAAATAAATTATGAAAAAATATATTATCTCCAAACTAATAGTTTTCCGCTGAATTTGAAGTTTGTTCAACAATGTGGTATTCCGATGCCCCTGGTAAAACTTTAGCAATACAACTTGGAAAAGTTTTATTCCAAAGTTAGTGATTATGCAGGCACTTGAATATTTGTCACTAAACCTTATTCCTTGTTCAGTGGGTACTATAAATATTTTGGTACAGGACACAAATATAAATTGTCAAACTTTAGCAAGCTTAGAAAGATTAATATTATCCCATTAATTTCTTCCTTCAAAAAAATTTTGGCTACCAAAAACTTATCATTTAGATCTTACTAGAATATTATCATTATTAAATTTTGCTAATTATTATGTTAGATAAAAACTTACTAAACTTTCACAATAATTTGACTTTCCATTAATATTTGATACACTAACATTAACTTAAAAATGCCAAAACTGCTAGTATGCATGCCCGAGAAACATGTTCTCAATTAAAGCACGAGAAACAAATGATATATGCCCGAGAACCATGTTCTCAATTAAATTGCAAAGATCATTATATGGATTGAAACAATTTAAATGCACGTCGTATAATCGACTCAGCAAATATTTGTTGAAGGAAAGCTATAAAAATGACGATATTTACCCATGTGTTTTCATAAAGAAAACAAATATTGGATTTGCAATTGTGGCAGTTTATGTTGCTGATTTGAATTTAATTAGAACTTTTGAAGAGCTCAACAAATTGCAAATCATTTGAAAAATGAATTTGAAATGAGATTTGGGTATAACCAAATTCTATCTTGGGTTGCAGATTGAACATTTCCCAAAATGATTATTTGTTCATCAATCTACATATACAAAAAAAAAANTTGAAGAGCTCAACAAATTGCAAATCATTTGAAAAATGAATTTGAAATGAGATTTGGGTATAACCAAATTCTATCTTGGGTTGCAGATTGAACATTTTCCAAAATGATTATTTGTTCATCAATCTACATATACAAAAAAAAAAAAAAAAATCCTAAAATGCTTTTATATAGATAATTCACATCCATTGGCATCACCTATGTTTGTTTGATCACTTGATGTAAATTTTTTTTTTTTTGTCCACTTGAAAATGGAGAAAAGGTTATTGGTCCTAAAGTATCATATCTTAGTGCAATTGGAGCATTAACTTATCTTACAAAAGCTTTTTCTGTAAATCTCAATGTAAGATATAGCTCTACACTTATACAAAGACATTGGAATGTTGTTAAACAAATATTTTTCGTTACTTAAAGGGTACTATTGATTTGTGATTATTTTAATCTCAAAAGTTGGGATCTACTTTAGTGGGATATGCAGATGTATGATTTGTGATTATTTTATTCTCAAACGTCGAGATCTGCTTTAGTAAGATATGCATTTATGTTATCTCTGTGACCCACATAAAGCTAAATCGCAAACATGATACGTATTTACATGTGGAGGAATAACTATATCATGGAGATCTGTGAAGCAATCCTTGACAACAGCATCCTCAAGTCATTCTGAAATTATTGCAATACATGAAACAATCCGAGAATGTGTATGGTTGAGGAACATGACCTATAATATCTGAACATCATCCAGATTAATTTCAATAAAAGATAGTCCAACAATTTTGTATGAAGACAATGCTGATTGTATTTCACAACTCGAAGGAAGTTAAATCAAAGGTGACAATATGAAGCATATTTCTCTAAAATTCTTTCATACACAAGAGCCTTTGAAGAATGGCGACATCGATGTTCAACAATTCGCTCAAGTGACAATGTGGTCGATTTATTTACAAAAGTACTACCAACATCTACATTCAAAAAATTGGTTCACAAGATTGGAATGCGTCGACTCAAAGATTTTCAGTTATCGATATTGGGGGGAGTAACTATACTTTTTTTTCCTTCGCTTAGGTTTTATCCCACTGGGTTTTCCTAGCAAGATTTTAATGAGGTACCATTTATCTTTAATACTCCAAAATAACTGTACTCTATTTCCTTTGTTTGATTTTTTGTCACATTGAGTTTTTATCAAACAAGATTTTAACGAGACAAACGTTTTGTAATGTGTTATTCAATGAGAGTGTTGTAAATGATAAGTTGATCAGTAAATGACAATTGTACTCCTACAACCTTAGAAATTATTATCATTGTATCCCTAATCGTGGCCTATAAATATAGGCTTTGGTTCTCATTATAATAACACAAGTCTATTGACTTTTATTTTCTTCTTTCACAACAAAATTTAATTTGACTCAATTTGTAAGTCATTTATAAATTTATATCCAAACGAAGACTAGGTGTTTAGGTTTCTGGATTATCATTCGAAAGGAAAATACATAACTACTATATACATTAAGAATACCATTTCACAAATATCAAACTTATAGAAAACTTTCAAAATCAAGTCTTATATCAATATAAGTAAATATAAATATACAATAAATATATGGATGATTGTATACTTTAACATATGCTAAAATATAGCAATTATTAAAAGTGATTCTCTAACTTAAATTAATCTCCTACGTCCACTTTATCTCTCTGAAGACACAATTCCAAATCACTCCAAACTACCAGAAAATCTTCATAGTAATTAGGCACAAATGATGAATTAATTTTCCTATCATCGTTCATCCGATTATGTCACAATGTCATTGACGATTGCTAATTTTCAACCTATAGAAGTTTTCAGAACACATTGACTGAATAATTCGCTGATTCGAGGTCTCCAAATTCAATTGTAAAGTCATTGTACAATCATTCCATCTTATTTTTTGTTAGATATTCAAGCGACTGAGTATTCATACTACGTTATTTTTTTGTCACAACAGTTTTGTAGAATCTCTTTTTACACATCGACCCCTATAAAGGTACTTATAAGCTATTGTAGATTCTGTGATTCTTCAAAATGTGTGTCATGTACATGTATATGTGATCAGTGCATAGTATTTTGTGTATGCTGTATCAAATTTGTAACCGATTTTTTTTAATTTTAGATTTCTATCCTTGGTTATAGTAACTACTTTTTTCTATCGATTTTATCTCAACATCAAATTTGATTTGGGGCCTTTCTTGTATGTTCTAAACATCGCAAATGTGACGTTTAAATTGGTGACAATTACATATATAAGTGACCAATGTTGTAATGATGACTAGTGTTGTATTCTAAGACCATTGAAATTAATTATAACCATTACTGTTATTCTGATGTATTATGTGACTATGAATTAGTATAATTATCTTGTAAAACAGTGATGAGAGTTCAGCATGTTTTTCTATTGTTCACTTGTCACATGTCCCTCATTCTAGTGGACGATACTTGCAAGTACGCTGAGCTAGTTGACTTTGTTATTTCAAAGTTAGGGTTTGATTATGAAGAAGTAGCAGTTACAATGCATTCTTTGAGTTCTACATTGCCTCCGGTCTGACGTTTGATTAACAATAATGTCCTTACATATTTGAGGCTGAAATTTATGGATAGGAGTGCTTTAAGTTATCTTATAAATGTTGATGTTGTAACTGCAAATTTGTGACAATCATGATGAACATTACAATGCCCAATGTCATCGACCACTATTGGTGAATCATCTGCCAATGTTAAATAGCTTTTGATATTTGTGACTCGGTTATGTGACTCGGTTGTGAC
Source organism: Fraxinus cuspidata (assembly GCA_903798385.1). Taxonomy (NCBI): domain Eukaryota; kingdom Viridiplantae; phylum Streptophyta; class Magnoliopsida; order Lamiales; family Oleaceae; genus Fraxinus; species Fraxinus cuspidata. The sequence goes on from CAIGRP010118188.1 coordinate 7,859, forward strand.
TGTTGAGAAAGGAATCTCTAAAGAAGATGTGACATACTTATCCCATGTAAACGCAAGAGAAATAGTGGAAGGCTCATTTCGCAACAAGAAAATACTTAAAATAATCTTGGCCTTTTATGCAATTCAAAAACAAAAATTGAAGTGTTGAGATAAGAAGGAATATGTAATAAACTGTTTGCAAAGTGATTGCAATTATAAATTTAAATCTTTACGTTTTCTCAAACGAAGATGTTCAAGATCAAGGGAATGAGTATTGGTCACACATGTTTCATGAACATTATTTTAGGATCTCATTCGCAAGTGTCTAGCTCCATTGTATCAAATTGCACAGGTACAAGTACATTTCATCAAGAACAATATACACTCCTAATAATATATTGAACGACATATTACATACATATGGACTATCGGTTAATTATGTGAAGGCATGGAGGTTGTGTGAGTAGACATTGAAGTTGATTATAGGTGACCCAACTTTATCATTTAAGAGACAGCCTTTTTATTTTTATATGCTACAGCAAATGAACATTGGAATAGTGATAATCATAGAAATAGATCATTTAAATAGGTTTAAGTATTGCTTTATGGCTTTAGGTGCATCAATAACTGGATGGAAATTTTATAGGCCTTTCATTATTGTTGATGGTACATATTTAAATGGTCATTACAGTGGGACACTTTTTACAGCATGTACACAAGATGCGAACATCTTTGTGTTTACATTCGGGATAAACAACAACAAAAATGATAGGTCATGGACATGGTTTCTTGATATGTTGAAAAGGGCATACAGATCAAGAGACTATTGTGTATAGTATCTGACAGACATAACAATATAATGAATGAGATTGAAGTTGTATTTCCTCAATGATTGATGTGGAATTTGTTAATTCCACTTGCTTAAAAACTTGAAGACTCATTTTAGGAAATCAAGTCACAACATAATGCATGCCTTCAACTCTGCAATTCGAGTATACATATTATATGAGTTTGACTATCAAATGCAACAGTTGAACACAATGCATGAAAAAAAATCAGAAAATAACTAGTATGTTACCTGCTCTATGTTCGTACCTTTCTATTTATGAATGTCATACGTTGTATAGAGAAAATCATGACTTGTGACCTATGGAATCTAACTATTTGTGACAAGGTCGGTGTAAGTTGTTATTGTTTGTAACCAATTTTATGTTAAAATCAATTAATTGTGGTCAAGTATGTTTTAATTGTGACTGTCTTTGATCAATTATGTCTTAGTTGTGACTAAATCTATTTTAACAGTGACATCAGATATCTGTTAAAAATGATTGTTTGTGACCTAATTTATTAGAAGTGAGATTTTGTGACCAATTTTATGTTAACTGACTCTCTGTGATCATGTCTTTGTTAACTATGAGTATTTGTGATCGGGTCTGCGTTAATTATGAGTGTTTGTGATTGTAATGCATTGAATGCGACCTGTTGTTGTTTATATGTGATTGTGACAATAATTTTGTCAATTTTTTGTAGGATGATGTTGACTATGATACTTGGTCAAGATTGCTCATGTCAATAAATAGATACTCTATCATGATGTTAAACATAATTAAATCCGTTAATGCAGTCACAAGACTAGCAAAGAACTACCCTACTGAAGCACTTTTAGAATCATTGATGCAAACAAACCAGTCTTAATTTTGTAAAAATAGGGACAATGCACATGGGACTTTCATAAAACTTGCGAGCATGTATGAAAAACTGCAGAGCAAAATGAGTCATGACTTGAGAAATCTAAAGGTAAAGTCAAATCTTCAGATGTACATTATGTTGGTCATATTTTTCATTATTCAACTCTTCAGTTCACATAAATGTATTCACTATTTTTTTCAGGTTTTCCTTGCCGTCATATGTTGTTCGAAGTTATAGACGATTTTTCATCGTTCATAATTGATATAAATTAACGTACATGTAGTTACAGAATGTTTCAATTAAACAACTGCCATGTGTACACAATTAGTAACGTTAAAGCTAAATGTGTATGATTTCTGCTCGATGTATTACAAGAGAGATGCATATATATAAATACCTACCAAGCCACAATCTTTCTCGTTGCTAATCCGGCAGAATGAAGTTTATCAAAATATGTAACTAGTAGAATTGTACTTACTCCTAATCAAAAGAGAAGTTCTGGACGTCCTACTGAGAAGAGGAAGAAAGCAACGTGTGAGAGGTCACAAGTTGGGAAATTTGGAAGGTACTGTGGAACTAGTCACAATCATAAGACATACAACAATATGGTACCACTTAATTAGAAAGAGGGAAAAAAACAACCAAAACAATTCAAATATTTCAGCATATTTTTAATAATATCATGATATTCTTTGTACTTATAAGTTCTTTCGTTTTATTCACAAATTGTGTATCATTGGGTTGATTGAATTGACATATTATTCAAGTAAGATTTACTATTTATGTGAAATTCAGAATTCATCCTGTGGCATAAAAATTTATGATTTGTGAACAAGTTTTCGTATATCATAAAATCTCAGCATGACTATGACCTAGTGAATTTGTATATGTGATGTATGTTACCTAATTTAGTTTACTAGTGAATGCTTGTGACCGGCATAAGTAAGTTTTTTTTTTTGCTCTATGACTAGGTCTGTGTAAATTGTTATTGTTTGTGATCATGTTTGTGTTAGTTACTGTTTGTGATCAAGTTTGTCTTAATTATGACTAAATGTTAGTAGAGAAGTATAAGATGTTATTGTTTGTTATCAGGTATGTGTAAGTTGTTATTATTTGTGATCAGATCTGTGTTTAACTATGACTATTTATGAACAAGTATATCTTAATTATAATTATATTAGACTAGGAATGTGTTAACAGTGACTAACATGTATGGCTAGATATCTCTTAACAGTGGTAGTTTGTGACATAATCAGTTAAGAGTGGACTTTAATTTGTGACCAGTTATATGTGTTAATTGTGACTCTTTATGACTAGATTTGTGTTAATTGTGATTAATTATGACCAGTAATGCGATGAATGTGACATATTATCGGATTGTGACTTGTTATCACAAATACATTATCACCAAGTTTCTCTGTAGCAAAAATAACCTGAATGAAATAAAAATCATAAAAAAATGGTTCGTCATCTACATTTATGTAACAAACAGCCACCCATAGTATTAAAAATGAGAAAATGTTCATCCATATAAACGTAACAATCGATAATCATCTAAATAAACATCTAGCTAGGAATCATAGATGATGAATCATTGTCTAATTTTCTATTCTAATGCAAAATAATTATCAGATAAAATTCTAAACAAATTGGAAAAGCGAATGATAAGAAGGATGTACATAGGATGTACAAAAAGATGCATAACTTTCAGCTCGAGTGTTTGATTTTCGTCCATAAGTACGATCCGAAAAGCGTATTTCAATTTGCATATTTTTGTCACTCAAAAAACTTTCATTGTTTAGTGGTTTGTTTTAGAGTTTCTCTGTTTTTAGTTAGTTTAAGGATATTTT
>CAIGRP010118197.1:0-21741 GCA_903798385.1 Fraxinus cuspidata
TATTTATAGGAGACATGTCCAAACCCTAGAATTAACCTAAAATATGGAAACTAGGTTAAAAATCGCGTAAAACCAAAAAGGAAGGAAAAACATCCGAGGCCCGTCACTTGAGTGAGAAGCTGGTGACAAACTCCCCATTCCAATTTTGCTCTTATCGCTCAAGCTATAAGCGGGCGTCCGTCCAGCGTCATCAATCCGCCCTTTTTTTCCTTCTTGAACCTTATCTTGTAATCTTTAAGCCCAATACTCCACAACGCAAAGCCCTAGACCCAATTTAGACCGAATTTGGGACAAAACCCAACAATTTTATTCAACTTAAATATATTGCTTTAATATATTATTTTCCAACAATCTCCCACATGAATGAAATTAACAACAATGATAGACAGACATGATTAGAATTCAATGGTCGAAACTTTCATAGGATAGGTAGATGTTACCATTTGAACCTTCCCTTATGTAAGTATGTTTATTTTGCTAACTGATTAGTAAACTTGATGTCATTGAGCTATTTTGTTGTTTATGTAAATGATGACACACTCCACACATACTTTTTCCTAACACAATTTAGTTTTCATAGTTATATTCATTTTGGCCATGTACATTTTCCTGGTTCTACTAGAGTTTCTAAGAATTGAGCCTCACACAATTCCCTTAGAAGCAACCCCATTTCTCTCCCACATAGGTATTTTTTATTACAAGTAACCCACGTTACTTCGCTCGGTTTTCGAAGCATAAAAATCATTAAAAACCTATTGCTTATCCTTTATCCTTACGGGCGTCATTGTTACATCATAAGAATGTACATGAGATTATATTCCCCACAGTGATTCAAATAAATCTTTACAATTAGGTTTTCCATTTGAACCTAGATCTTTGGGATATCAGTCAACTAGGTTGGGTTGTCTTTGTATTAACTCATTCGTTCAAGGGTTTAAATCTCATTCCTTTAGATAATTTTTCAACTAATTCTCTATTTAACCCTTTGGTTAGCGGATCCATAGCGTTATCATTTGAACTTACTTAGTCAATTGAAATACTCTAGTTGAGAGTAGTTGCCTTGTGGTAATATTGCTACGACGTATATGTCTAGACTTATCATTAAACATGTTATTCTATGCCCTTCCAAATGCTGATTGACTATCACAGTGTATGCAAATTGCTGGCATAGGTTTAGACCATCTCAAAATATCCTCTAAGAAGTTACGTAACCACTTAACCTCTTCACCTCATTTATCTAGAGCTATAAACTCAGATTTCATGGTAGATTTGACTATAACTGTGTGTTAGAGAATTTTCATGATATAGTTGCCTCCCAACGTGAACACAAATCCACTAGTGGACCTTGAATCTTTTATATCAAAAATCCAATTAGCATCACTATATACTTCAATGACTGCTGGATATCTAAAATAGTGTAGTCCATAGATACGAAGCTCGAATCTTGAGAGACGTGATAGAAGGCCGTGAGGGGTAAAGTGGGCATATACCCACTCAAAGCGGAGAGTACGTAAACTAACGGCTTGAGTATAGAGTCTAGGGTCGTTACAAAAAAATGAGCATTTTCTGTAACGACTCGAGTCTCTATGTCGAAGTTGTTAGCTTACGTAACCTCTCACGACTTTCTATCGCGTCCCTTAGGATTCGAACCCAAGATCTCTGCCTAATGAGAGACTTAAGTTGAATCATGGTACCAGTCTCTCATTAGGCATAGATCTTGGGTTCGAATCTTGGGAGACATGATAGAAATCCATGAGGGAGTAAGTGGGCATAGGTCCACTCAGAGCGGACAATAGGTAAGAGAACGACCGAGCACGAGGCCAAGGTTGTTACAAAAACAACACGTGATTTTTTGTAACGATCCGACCCCTATGTCCAAGCCATTATATCAATCGTACTGTATGCTTTGGGTGAGCCTATGCTACCCAATCTATTGGTATTCAATTTAAGTCTTTCATCAAACGGAGATCTTGGGTTCGAATCTTGGGGGACGCGATAAAAAGTCGTGAGGGGTAAGTGGACATAGGACAACCCAAAACAGATAGTATGTATGATATAATAGTTTAGGCATAGGGGTCGGGTCGTTACATTTCTCGACAATAGTTAAAAGGGAAAATCATGCTAAGAGGTTACCTCTTCGAGCCATTAGGCAGAATTCTTCAAAAAGTCGCTTTGAGCTAATCAAGTGATCAAACTCGTGAAGATAGATGAAGATGGTAAATGTCCCCAATGCATGTGCCCAATTAGTGGGGACTTATTTTTTGTGGAAAGAGACCTCACTTGGGGAGGATATGCTTCTCTACTTCTTTCAATCCATCTTCCAACCTTGGATTCTAGGAAAAGGGGACTCTAAGGGTTAGTATTCTTTGTGTCCATGGGGGGTTGCTCTCCAATCGTCATATGCCTTCTCCCTTCCATCAAATGATGGAAATGAACTTAGTTCTAGTTAATGGGGGCAATGCCAACTAGTTATTCCGAAGCTAGTGAGTGTTTGTTTCTTCAATGTTTGTTACTTAACTTTGAATTAGCTCTAACCTTTTTCCCATTGTTGCAGGTAGATGAGTCGATTTGAACTAACCCGATCAGAGTTAGGTATTATAGAGGATGTTATGCCTCGCCACCGAGGCTCCAAGTGGAGGCCATGTTGTAGTCCACATAGAGACATTGAATCAGATCTGATAAAGCAACAAACCCAATTAGTTAAGATAAATAAATCAAAGAAGAAGTTGATCTCCATTGTTCTAAGACTCTTATGAGGCCGAAGCCCTGTATCTATTAGAAGCTCTCTTTGGCTAAAGAATCATCCTCATCCGAAGCTCTCTTTTAAGCTAAAGCACTTATTATCTTTTAAACGATCCACAAGCAATCTCTAGTAATGATTGATGTAACGTTTATATTAATGAATGTCGGGATTGTTGGCATAGGGAATAGGGAAGCTAACCCGTTGTTAATGTATTAAATGCATAGCAGACGGAGTGATTTGAGGCTCTGGGCTAGGAGATAAGGACACGTGGTTATAATTCAACGTCTACCACATTGGCCAAAACTCAATAAATAAGCAACTCTTGTAATTCGTTAGGGAGAATGCAACTCTTTAAACTCAAAAAAAACATTTTCAGCTTTCTTTCTTACTCATTCCATATTTATCTATTTAAGTTAAGTTTGTTTTTACTTTGGTAAAGTTGTTTATGATTGTTTGTTTGTTTGCAATCATCTTTGATCATATTGTCGGTGCTTGAATATTTTTATCTCGCGTCGTAAAGTATCTCTCTCTTCCATAAACGCCACCCTTCTCCATCCGGATCTCCGATCAAAACGTGTTGGAATTTGCTTACATAGACGCAAGTGAGCCTGACATCTATAGCTTTAATGCAATCCAATATGGAAAAATTATATTTTTAGTTCAATATCTCATAGGAATTCAATTTTCTCGTTGTTTTCGAAGTGGCCAGTTGTTGAAAATCAAAATCCTCAATGATTACTAAAGATAATTAGGTTATTATTACATGAATTTTCTTAAGAATTAATTTTCGATCAAAATTTTACCGTTTATGCTATGTTTTATAGTTTATCATTTTCCACTTTAGTAGATTTTTGTTCGTTGCCTTGTTTCATTGATTTTTTGTATTGTTAGATTATAAGATTGACAAATAATTTCATACTCTATTTTCGTCTGTTTTCAATCAACAAGTAGTTTTATACTTTTTTTTTTTTGTAACTTTTTTTAAAATATAAAGAACAAGACTTGACTGAATCAGAATTAATTGGTTTGGTTTTCATTCGGTTCTCTAATTAGATATGGAATCAATGGTTTCATTTTTAAGATTCCCATTGATAGTCGGTCGATTCGGTTCCCTTCAGAATCGGACCGAACAAAACCGTGTCCATTACTAATTGGTTATACTTCAAGAAGCTCTTTTCTCCTTTAATCGGCTAAAACTTGGGTATTACGTTTGGGTTAATACTCTTATATGTGGGCCGAGCCCAATGGACTTGTTTCTTGGCTAGGCACGTGGCATTTAATATATAAATATTCTACTGTGCTTGACTTGAGGAAATTTGGGGCATTATGCTATACATCCCAAATATGAAATACATATTGTTGGAGAGTAACAATATCATTAAAACTTAAGCCTGGGAATTGTATCACTCAAATAATGATAGTTGAATGTCATGAAAGTTTTAATCTTTTCTCCCATTACATCAATTGATTTTCAAATGAAATGATTAAAATTCGATTATAAACATCATATCAAAGTTTGAACCATAATCAAGTAAAATCATAAGTTTGATTCACAAACAAAGAAATTTGGTCGACTAGTCTCTTAATTTTTCAAAGAACTCATCTACACCATAAGAAATTCAATAGACACATTGATAGTTATGTATCATGCCGATCTTCATAAAAGTAACTATTAATTATATACACAATTGCTCAAGTCATTGTTACTCATATTTATATAAAAATAAATAAATATCCTTATTTTTACAATAATGAAAACAATTGCTATTAAAATACACCTTATATTTTAGTTTTTTACTTATAAAAAGACTCAAATATCTGTACAAATTTAAGTGTGTGTTTATTAGTAATTTTAAGTATTTATAAAATGTGAATTTCATGCTAAGTAAATAATGAGTTTTGCAGTATGTGTGGATAAAAATAATTTCAACTTAAATTAAAATTTAAGCTTTGTCAAACACACTCTTATACTGATGGTAAATGATTAGCCACAAGATAAAATAGATTGAATCACTTGCCTTACTCTTGCTTATACTTTTTGATCTGAAACTCTACCACAGGAAGGAGAGTAAATTATAGCGTGAAAGGATTTTAAAATTCCATTTTCATATATCAAGAATCAAGTTTCATAATATAGAAATCAGGTTTTAATTAATAATTAATATGATTTAATTCATCCCAACCCTAATTAATTTCCCCCAAACCTTAGGAACCATTTTCAATTTTCCTCTTCCTCCTCATTTCTTCTCATCGTAATCTCTTCTCACTCTCTCTACCAATCCTCATCGACGACCCCCATCTCCGCCATCTCCGCCAGCAACCCAGCTTCACACCATCGCTGTGATACAACACTTCCATGGATGACACAGCCTCGCAAGATACAACCTCCACATACGGTGCAGCCTTCTCGTCCCTCTCTGCCGGCAACCAACCTCTCACCAATGCCACGATATAGCACAAACACAGATGGCGTAGCCTTGCGAGATACCAGAAGGGGCTATGCCATCACTCGAGGGTCACCGATCAGAACCATCGCACTCGCAGCGGCGTTGTGCCGCCGTGGTTTTGAGATATTTTGGGCGTGAAGGATGGCGGCCACGCCAGATTTGGTTATTTTTGTTTGGTGGAGGTGGTGGTTTCAATGGTGTGGTGATATTTGGGTGGTTTTAGTGGCGGTGGTGTATCTTGAGTTGGTGGTGATGGATTTGGCCGTGGTGATGGTGTGTGTGTGCTCTGCGTCTTGATTTGGTGGATGTGCTATGGAGGTGAGATGAGGTGAGGTGGTGGTGGTGGTAGATCTGGCATGACATTCTGCCATGTGCCGATTTGTTTGAGGTGGCGGTTGTGGTTCTGGTGGTGACGTTAGTGGTGGTGTTGATTTGTTTACGGCGACGATGGCGGTGGTGCTGCTGGAGGCATTTGTGAGGTGGTGGTCGCAAGTGTTGCGCAATGGTGGTGTTTGACGGCGGTCCTGTGTGAGGTGTCGTGGCTGTGGCGGTGGTTGTGGGTGGGATGAGATGGGAGTCGGTGTTTGTTACCAATTATTTGGTTGATTGTGACCAATAATTGGTTAATTTTTGACAAATAAATAATATGTGACCTAAAAATTGTGACCGTGACTCAATTTATTATGTTATTATCGAGTTGTGACCAATAAAATTTTTGATTCGTGTTCGAAAAATAAATTGTGACTTATAAAATTCTTGATTTGTGACCAGGAAATCAGTAGTGACCAATAATTTGATAATTTGCAATGAATAAATGAGTTGTGGACAATAAATTTTTTGATTCGTGATCGATGAATAATATGTGACCTATAAAATTTTGATTTGTGATCGAGAAGTAATCCGTGACCTAAAAATTTGTTAATTTGTGTCTGTATAATAAGTTGTGACATAATATTTATGATTTGTGATCGATAATTAAGTTGTGATTTTTAAATTTTTAATTTGTGATCGAAGAACAAATTGTGACCTATAAAATTTTTGAATTGTGATCGTAAAATAATTTGTGACATATAAAAATTCTGATTTGTGACCGAAAAATAATATGTGACTAATTAAATGGTTAATTTATGACCAAATTGTATAGATTGTGACCTTAATATATTTAATTAATTAAATATATAATTAATTAATCAAATCATAATTAAATTTTAATAAAAACCTGATTTTTGAAATTTAAAACTTATATCCTTAATTTTGAAATATGTGATACTTAATCTCTTACTTATGAAATTTTCTCATGGAAGGAGATCATTTACTGCAATCCAAATGCCGTTTATATAACAATTGAATGTCCCAATATGATAATTTCTTGTTTTTTGATTTTGCACACCATTTACAAATACAAATTTTGTTTATATTTTTTTCTTGAGAGAATTGTAACGTCCTACATTCATGTCACTATAGAATCTAGGGAGTTATTGGTTGATTATGGGTGGTGAAAGGTTATATCACAAATCAGAAAATAACTTCTCCCTCCAATCCACTCATTCTATAATCTATAGGGTTGGTTCAACTCACATGAACGACCTACCCATTTTTAACAATTTTGATCGTGTATATATTTCAATGTCATACAAACTGGATGTTTGGTTATACTCAATGAGAAACCCTAATATTAAAACTCCCCCAAAACTTGTACATAACACAGAAAACCACCAATCTCAAACTATGCACACAATACCATACAAAGCAAATCCCATTAAAACTCTTAGTTTTAGGGACTACATGATCAATAATCAAAGTACCTTACTCAAGAGAGAAGAAAGATGAAGGGACGAGAGATGAGAAATTGAAAAGCAGTTTCTTGTAACTCCTCGAGGATGGTTGAGTGTACGCGTATACTAGAAGCATGCAGGGAGTCACAATCCAACGACCTACATGTCACCATTTGAATTAAGGCATGAGATGAGTTTATAAAGACCATTATTCAACTAGCCATGGTTGTAACAAATTCGACACTATAAAAAAAAAAAAATTACTCGTAAGCTTAAAACATTTTATTTTAATTAAAGTTGAAAATAAGTAAATTGCTTATCTTAAAACGAATTCTTATTTTACTAATGTAATAAATGACCTTTTATTTATAAGGTAAGAAAAAGATCACTTAGACAAACATGATTAGAAATTTAAAAAAAAAAAAAAAGTTTAATTTGCTTTTAAGATTAACCACACATGTTCCAAATATCTTCTTACGTTAAGTTGTCCTTTAACCCGATAAAAGTCCATTTTTATCCCTCCTATGACCCCAGTCGATTTTGGAATTAAGCCAAGGTAGGAGATGATTATTGTGCCTAGGATGATGCCTAAAAATTGTAGCTTTTCTTTTCATTTGACAAAATACCAAGATAGGATTTTAAAAAATAGTGACAGAATTTACAGGATATGATCAAACATAATTAAGAAAATAAAAATCAAGATTTTAATATATGTCAAAATCAACAATTAATTTTAACCACACATTGCATGGAATTCACAAATTTTTAACCACGCATTTCATCAACTTCTATCATATTTTTCTAAAATTTGATTTTAATATTTACCAAACAAAGGCTAAAAGAATATCACAAGACGAAATTTGCAATCTACACCACTATAGTTTATGTAACATCTTATAAAGTGTACAATATTGGGGGTGGGTGGGTGGGTGTGTGTGTGTGTGTGAGAGAGAGAGAGAGCATCAACTATTATTCCTACCATTGTAAAATAGGAACATGTGACTTTTTCAATTCACAAGGACTAGTTCTAAAGCTTGATATGCTCTTAATTGTGATCCCTTTTCTAGAATTAAAGGGTTTTTTTTTTTCTTACTAGTCATTCATGGCTCGAAACAAGTTCAAAGATTTTGATATTTTACTATCTAAATAATATATAATTCCATCATTCTTTATTATAAAAAAGCATAAAATTAGAAGGAAAAAACACACACACACACACCAACATTTTTGCTTGGACCTTATATTATTAAGTTCCTGAAAGTGAGGATTGTAACCAATTGAAACAACTGGTCACACGTGAAGCTGTATGTCTAGTAACACAGAATTTGCACCTAAATATGTGAACAAATAATAAAAAAACACGAGGAGTCCACGAGGGAAGTAGGGTACTATTGCTTATTTTGCAAATCTTTCCTTTTCAAGAATTAATATGACATTTCAATTATATAATTTGTCGACTAGTATTTGGGTCCCTTTTTGCATTTATAATGATCCATACATTTGTATTGAGATTATGGGACAACCCTTGTGAAGAATCACCTTTATTTTTTAAAAAGGACGAGTCAATGTAAATTCAAATACAAAGACAATTTTAAATTAATAAATTTGTTTCGTTTTAGAATGTTTTATCAATCGCCACTATTTTAATTTACGTGCTAGATTTTCGATGGATCTAAACTATATATGAATGTGCAGTTCGGGAGAGTTCACTCACCAATAAAAATGGTCTCTTAAATGCCATTTTCCCTTCAATCTATAGGAATAGAAACTGGTAGCATACCATTGTCCCCAAATAGAATGGGAATACTGTATTGGCGGTTGGGGGCAACGTACACATCGAGGCATCATGTTTTTTGTTGATTAATAATTGTATAATTAAATAAAATAAAATGGCCATTTGCACAAAAAAGGTTATCGAGATTCATGCTAAGAAATAAATATTGGGACTATTTGCACACTGAAGACAAAGATTATGAACATTCCATACCAAATTCTCCATTCAAAAACGTTTAAGTCTTCCAAGAGCGTGCACTTACACACGCATATAAGCCATATGTTCTCGGACTCAAGTTTGTTTATTTGATATTAGTACTTATTTAGGAGTCCAGTCATTTTTCCCTATAATATAGTATGAGAATACAGATAAAAAAATATCTAAAATTTAGACACAAGTACGTGGATATGTTTTATAAAACTCGAATTAACTTTTAAAATATATGTACTTATTACAAATTAAAATTGTAAATTATGATACCTCTTTGAATTTCATTTCAAATCTAGAAAATGTGAGATACAAATTAGAAATAATTTTAAATAAATCCTATAATAAACAATAACAATATAAATGATTTTCTTTTACTCTAGACGATCGGGGGAGGATCTCATGCTTTTATCTTTGTCGTTCGTGTTCGATACGAGTACTTCCTCTGAAATAAAAATCTCAAGCAATACAGTGATAGGCTTAAGTATAATGAAAGAGAAGGACAATAATTCACTTGTTATGATTTTTTACCTAGATTTGGTTAGGAAAGGACCAGCCAGGTTTGTCCAAAATCAAGAAATAGAAAGTGTCCTCCGTCCTTTAACTCAAAATATGACAAAAGAAACAATAAATAGAGGTTTAATCAAATGTCTAGTATAGCTGGTCAGAAAAAAAAAAAAGAAAAAAGAAAAAAAAAAGGATTAGTGTGGCAACCTTGGATTTATGGACAAAATTGCTTTAAATGTAACGTCGCAGGATACAATATTCACGTGGTCGATGTTTACATGTTTCGATCATTGATTGGCCAAAAGGTCAAATCCATGCACATTATCTTCTTTTTTATAGGACACAGAAAAACCAATGTGTAAACGAAATTAACAAACTAATCTTTACAAAAAAATAAAAATGAAAAAAAAAAATGAAATGATGTTGCCCCTTTACAATATTCGGATGCTAGCAGACTCTACTCCAATAGGGGGCGCCAAATGGCGCCGCTGGTTTGACCCGAGATTTAATTCCGAAATTTGTAACAAAACTCATATAATAATAGCTACCCAATATACAAGAGTTGGAGTAGATTTCTAGGCCAGACATGGTACATGGTGGCGGTGGCGGAGGGGAGGTGTGGAATCCGATGCTTGGCAATGATATGGAGGGGATGATAGATTACTTTTCTTGAATTCTTCTCTCTTTTTTTCCCCCCTTTTTTAATTATTCGAATTGAAGTTGAGTATTTATTCATTTAACCTTCAAAGAGCTTGAATTATGAGACCATGTACAATACTTGTCCATTTTTTGATCCACCAAGCAAAACAGGCTCCACACGCCCTGAAATGCCATCTTTCGTACCTATCTCATGAAAATGGTCGACTCTTCATTTTCTTGAAGGAGCTACAACTGTTAAGTGAATTACAGATCGGTTAAATATCGAAATATAGGTCAACATATAAAGGTTTGGACCACTCCTCTTAATAAAGATGACATTTTAAGATGGAACTTCAAATCTTAATATAGTATCGAGTCTATTAAACTCAAATGAGTAGTTCGATTCGATTAAGACTAAAAAAAAATGAGTACACGAATTCAAAATTGATTTGCTCAAATATGCCATCATCTTGCGATGATATGTTAAGGGATAAATCTCATATCGATTAATACCAAAATATAGACCAACATATAAAAATTTGTGATAGTTCTCTTAATAAGATTAACCTTTTAAAATGGAACCCAAAATCTTAATAACCAACCTTGAACAATCAATCAAAAAAAAAAAATGGAGGAAAAACAAAATGTCCATCTAATTTGCATCATAGCCGTCTCTATTTATATACAATTTTGCTATTTTGTTACAACTTTGTGTACAAACTCCTCACAATAGAAGGCTCATGTCCAATAAAAAAGTGTAAGCCCCATATTGTGAGGGAGTTGTACACCAAGTTGTAAAACTTGACTGTATATGTAGCATCTCTCATTTGTATATAACTATACACTAGTCGAAATAAAAGCGATGACCAACTCATTTTGACACCTCTCAGTTGGACCATATTGATTGTGTAAGAGAAGACGAAATATCCATGAAAAATGTGTTGTTCAGTTAATGCAGATTGGAAAAACCTCAGGCGTGGCAAGTTATGCATTCAGGGAACTGTATGTTTTCTTTCTGCTGCATGTCTTTACTTAACCTCTTATGTAAGTTGCAAAATTTTGGCCTATATGATTGGTCTTAGTTTACACTCCACTAGTCCTATGTCTCATCCTCAACTTTATTCATGTCTAATGTCTTTATGTAAATCTATATCTATATTATATTATGCAAAAAAGCTGTGAATCAAACATGCCCCAAATAATATATATATATATATTATCAAACATGCCCTAAATAATATAAAACATGTTTCCTTTTTGCCAGGGTATTGTCTCATTTAGTAGTTCAAGTCTACTTTTAATCTATTCCAATCATACCAAGGGTCGAAGTCCTCATCAAGTTGGCATTAGTGTTGATCTTGATGTGCCTTCTCCTAAAAATATGATTGTTCTATTGGGCGTCTCGATAAATAAAAGGTTTAAATCATGCTATAAAATCTAGTTGTTAAGTTATGATGTGTAATCTTCTTTTTTTAGATATCACGAGAGCACTAATGAGTATTGAATTGTACGAGCAAGGGGGCATTTGCCTAATATATGAAAGTCACTTGTCAAGAAAGAAAATTTGTGGAAAGGATAAAGCAAAATTACAATAAACTTATTAGCCACGTTTAGAGATTTAAGATATAATTATGAGTCCTTAGTTAAGTATACTATTATTTTGTCAACGTGTTGATAAAACCTAGAATAATTTCTTTTGTTGGAGCTCCAAAAAAATTATTATAATTCTTAAAAGCTATCTCATTGTGACTTCTGTTTTTTACACCAAAATATATAATAGATGATCATAAAAAAACAAAAATTATTAATCAAAACTTTAAATGGCCCCCAAAATTGTCCAGCACTGTCTGGGAATTGGTCAGCTTGTGGTCTGGGATATTTTGCACATGTAGTTGCAGAGCCTAACGTTTTCTCTTTTTGTGAACATATATAAAAAATGTATGTTAGAATTTTAGTGTGATTCGAATTCTATTTTGGAGATGGTTGTTTGAATTGAAGAAGTCTTAAAGAAATACAAAACAACGAGGAATCAGAGTAGTCAAAAGATGCATTTTGGCAGTTCTTATATCATATTTCAACTCAAATATTATGTTATTGGGTTTACCTATTGTAATAGGATTTCACCTTATATTAGACTCTTTATTGTATTATATTTTTTAATTGTGTTAGGGATTATTTGTTTATAAATATGTAGTGTGCAACTCATATTGAGATTGGCCAATTGTCTAACTTATTAATTTGGTCGAGAGACATCCTTCGTATTCCTTTATTATTGATTATTAGTGAATTCTCCTCCTTTATCCGTGATTTTTTCCCGCCTTGTTATTTTCATATTACCCAATATCTCCTCTTTAGTATTTATAATAATTGGCCCTATTTCTAGCAAGTATTATTAGAGCGATACATAATTCTTAACAAGTGGTATCGGAGCCAAGGATCGACAATTTCTGGGAGAGATAGTTTGGTTTCATATAAGAACGATGTTTGATCAACTCAGAACAAGGTTTCATTGTTTCGGGATGGAAAGTAAAAAGTTTGATATTCCGCGTTTGGACCGTAACATCAGATTTTTGTTATGGCAAATTTTTGTTTAGACGCTGGAAAAAATAAATGTAAAGATCGAGTTGATAAATGGGCAGAGAAGGTCCAAGTTATGTCTTAGAAGATTCGACGGTCAAGTTTGATGTAGATATCACTAAATTGAAGAAAACAGACATTATGCCTCACTTCGGTGTGGCTTATTTGGTTACTATGATTTGATAAGCATTGACTCGGATGGAGTTAATTATGATCGAGTTGGTCTTTGTGATAATTAGAGCAACTTTGATATTGAAGAACCTGCTACCAGTTCGAGTGGTGTTAGTTATTATCTTGATGATTTTGTTGCTCATTGTGATAATTCGAATAAATTTGGTACCCAATGTAATCCTACAGATAAGCGGTACTTGGATTTAGTCGGCAGTTGTTGAGTTTGCCCTAGCTGAACTTTATGGAAGGTGTGGAATAATTTGGTGGAGTATTCTGTTAGAGAATTTGTTTTGGAGTTTGTTGAAGGGTTAAGATTTATTCCTTCCAATGGAATGTGTCAATGTGGAGTTTGTTAAAATTTCGGTGTGATCTGAATTCTATTTTGGAGATATATTTGGAGTTAGTTGTTTGAATTGTATAAGTCTTGAATACAAAACGACAAGGAGTCCAAGTAGTCAAAAAAGCATTTTGACAGTTTTTATTTTTTACTGCAACTCAAATACTCTATTATTCGTAAGGTTGTAGAAATCTCCCGAACCGAATCGAACTAAACCTAAATAGAACCGAGCAATTTTTTAAATTAAATACCCAAACATGTATTTGAATTAAGAATCGACGAATTTTATTTGGTTCTCAATTCTAGACCAAGAATCGGATTTCCCTAAATTTTTTAATTTTTTTATCTTGAAAAAGTCAAATTTTTTTTTTCTAAATAAATTTGCTACCTAATTGATATAATTCAAACCAAAATATGATTTTCCTATTTCTAATTTTCTGTCAATCCCAACTTAATCAATTAACATAAGTTTTATCTAAATATCTTATTCTACCGTAGTGTCATTTCTACCATTCTAAAGAAATTGAACGGGAAGTTCAGTTGTGTCTCTCGTCATTATTGTGAGCTTGCTGTCTTCCTTTTATTGTGATTTTAACAGTCAAATCTATGAAGAATTCAACAAAGAGAGACGCGAAAGATATCATGAAATTTGACTATATTACATTGTAAGAGTTAAAATTGAACAATCATAGTTGAATTAATGTAACGTTGTTGTAAATATATAAAAAAAAGTAATTATTGTACGGAACCCGAAAACCGAATGAAATCGAAACGAACTGAATGTAACCGAACTCGAATGGTTCCATAATTAAATTTGGATCCGACAATTTCACTTACTAAATACTCAAAAATTCGAGTTGACCTAGTTATTGGTTTTTCCTGAATCGAACCAAACATTGTCCAGCCCTAGTTATTGGTTTTACCTATTATAATAATAATTCACCTTATATTAGACTTTTCATTGTACTATATTTTCCTAGTGTGTTGGGGATTATTTGATTATAAATATGTGATGTACAACATATTTTGAAATTTACCCATTGTCCAACTTATTAATTCGGTGCATAGAGGTCCTTTATAATCCTCCACTATTAAT
Source organism: Fraxinus cuspidata (assembly GCA_903798385.1). Classification (NCBI taxonomy): domain Eukaryota; kingdom Viridiplantae; phylum Streptophyta; class Magnoliopsida; order Lamiales; family Oleaceae; genus Fraxinus; species Fraxinus cuspidata. The sequence goes on from CAIGRP010118197.1 coordinate 14,274, forward strand.
TATTTGTGAATTTTCCTACTCTGCTCATAGTTTTTCCCGTTTTGAGTTTTCACGTAAATTCTGTGTTTTTGTGATTGTTATTTTTATATTACCTATTATCTCGTTTTTAATATTTATAATAATTGGCTCAATTTCTAACAAGTGATATCAAAGTGATACATAATTCTTAACACACACTACATACATACATACATTCATACATACATATGTGGAATTGATCTCCTAAGTGTCTGTGACGTGACGCACTACAATATATGGTGTAATAACTATTATTTCACACCACATATTATAATGTGTCATGTCACCCGAGTGTGTGTATGTTATTATTATTTTTTTTTTCTATGCATAGAAAAGCTAATCTATTCTCTAGGTTTTGAAAACATATTTTCATCAAAATTTGCAAGAACAAAAATGAACTTTCCATTATTATATTGGTTCAACTCAATCTCTAAGTGGTTGTTTTACCAAATGTAAAATTACTAGTAAGTTTTATGTATAACATATATTTCTTAAGCTAAGAATATTTTTGGTTAAGGTTAAAAGTAAGTTTAAATTGTTAGTTTCGAATGGACATGCATAAAATGGAGACTTCACTCTCAAAAAGTAACTTAAAATCCATTTTTGTACATAGGTGGAAGAGTACGCTACAACATCCAGAAAAAGAAAAAAATACACATGTAAGTGTTGGCACTTAGCTTGTAGCAAACATACATACACGAGAGAGAGAGAGAGAGAGAGAGAGAGAGAGAGAGAGAGTGATGAGAGCATCCAAGGATAGTATTAATTGGAAGTATTTTTGGAGGATAGAAGCCAGTGGGCGAAGTTTTGTAGTGTAGTGGCGTCTGCCCTATAATGCTTTTGAGTGAATTCCAACAGATCTGACCATTTGAAATCTGGGTACTTCCTAGCCTCTTCATTGCGCAATAGATCTTGAGGGGGCCTCAAAATTTTGTCCTCTTTTGGGCTCACAAAATACACTAAAGATCTTCTCACCTTCTCCTTGTTCACCACTGCCCTGTGCAGGCAACTCTGATATCTTCCATTGCACAATGCCTGCATATTTCGTTTTATGAAAATTACGTACGTGTCAATCATATAATGCATGAAAGAAAGATAGGTTGATAGTACAATCGAAGCTTTGGTGGACCATGGTCACGATTTCATGTAATATCACTTGTCTTTTCAAAATATTTTTAACAATAGTTAGCATAAATGTGATGGACTACTTGATGTCCAATCTTAGGTTTTTCTGATATTACAGATACTTTAAACAGACTGAATCCCATCTTGGCAATGAATGCATGCTCAAATACAGTCCTAAAATAGGTAACTGAATAATTATTTATAAGGTGAAACGGCAAATAATGGTCAAAATTATACAGACGAAAAATACGTACCAAACATGTCAACAGCTTACAAAGAATACAACATGTACGTACCATGAACGTATCGCCAATGTTAACGACAAAGGCATCCGGGCGAGGTCGAATTGCTAGCCACTTGTTATCTGCAAAGATTTCAAGTCCTCCAACTTGATCTTGATGAAGTATTGTTAAGGAATTTGGATCACAATGGGGACCAGTTCCAAGGGTGAGTCCAGCTTCTTTGCAAGGTGGATAGCTATTGCACCTCATTAATGAGTAACCATCTTCAAATAATTTCATATACTGTGATTTATCAACTCCCAAGCTAATTGCCAATAGTTCCAATATTACTAATGATAAATTTCTCATTGCTTCACAATATTTCTGATAAACCAACCTGAAAATTATAATAAAAATTCAAGTTAATTAATTTGCTTTAATATTGCAATTTTGTGAGATTACTGGCATATATCATGTCCGTGTAAAGGACGAATGTCCACACGATGAATTAACTAAAATCTTGTTCATTATACTATCGAGAGTTCATAGAAAGAAACATGAACTCACCCTGCCTCTTCAAAATCTTCCCCCAGAACAGACTTGAAATAATTAATCACATCTAGTTCCAGGGAATTGTCATGGCTATATCCAAATGAAAATGTCTCCTTCCATGGCAGTTTTGATGAATATCTGTCAGCATGGGCACCTGAATAACCCCATACACTACCTGGATTTCTCTTTACAGTAATTTTTCTGCTCATCGGAAGATCAAAAAAGGCATTCATATGCTGATGAGCAGCACGAACTACAGTTGAATCTACACCATGGTTGATAACCTGGAAGAAACCGTGGGTCGAACAGGCGGCCCGAATCTCCGAAGCTGCCAAAGAAATGGCTTCTTTATCGCCATTGAAGAAGCCATTTAAGTCTACTGGAGGATCTGAGAGTTCATCTTGTGTAATACAAGTTAAATCTTCATGGGGCCATAGGAATTGCGTGGGCAAATTTGCTTGTTTTTGCAGTAGAGATGCGTCGAAAACAAAAACCGGCGAACCCTTTTCTATATCATTTTTTATGCTTAATTGAGGACGAAGAACTAAAGTTGAGGCATTTGCATCCATTGGGTTGGCTAAAGATTGGAATAATCACAAGACAATATTTATATATAGTGCTAGAGAGCTGCAATATATAATGATAGCTAAACAACAAGGAGCACCTGATATATATATATATATTCATATACGTGAACGAAAAGTTTGGATCGTGAACTTTCACTCTGATCCCTGGTGATCTTTTAATATTGTTAATAATGTTGAGATAATTAATTATAATTTGTTCACTTCATGGACGTGGCATTAACGCTACATTTTCCATCGCTCCCTCCCTTAGAGAATAATTGCAGGATTGTGATGAAGACTGAATATATATTATTTATTGAGATTTTCAAAAGTTATTCTTTAGAGATTAGTTATAAAATTAAGATAAATAAAATTTCAAGGTTCAAAATTGATTATCGTCGATTCGAAGTTTAGATGCAACAAATAGGAAAAGAAAAATGGAAAGGAGCGATGGAGATGAGTGGAAGGAGAAACTAGTTAAACCTAATACGTCAATTGGCACAGTCTCTTTAATTTTTGTCTCTATCAATCAACTTTTTTAAATGAAGTGGTTTATTTTTTGTGGCTGAATTATAATATGCACATAGATTTTAACAATTTACAAACAATTTACGAATATTCGAGCTTTTAATAGTGAAATTTTAATATTGTGTGACTCTTTGCTTGGCTAAGTTGAACAATAATTATAAAACTAATTTAATAATGGTATGTCAAGTCTCATTAGTCTCTAGTCTACACATTTTCAACTTGTATTCAGCTTCTCAGTCACATAAGAATCCCATCGTTTGGCTTTTTCTTTTCTTTTCGTTTCTTTTTTTTTTTTCTAATCACAATAATACTGTTCAAAATTTTGTTCTTTTCCAATGATTTTTTTTTCTCTAATGATCACCGTTCAATAGTTTCCAAGTTCCAAGGTTAGAACAACAAATATTGTTCAAAGTCAATTTCCAATTTCGGATATTATTTTGTCTTTAACATATTATGGCATGTAAACCTTTTTTTTTAAGAGATGGGGGAATTTTATATTTTTTTATTATTAATTTTTGAACTTCTTCGATTTCTTAATATATATAAAATTTACATTTCACCACATGTACTTTAATCTTGACAATACACATACAAGACATTTATTTATGTTTTTGACTAAAATGAGCAAACATAAGCAAGACAACCTTGGACCATTCGGGCGAGAAAATTCGAGCATTACATGTTGGCCTAATCCCTTCAAATTAATGCACACGACAAGATTTTATTTGATGTTTCAAATTAAAATGATAGGAATTCCAGTGAATATTACTAGAAATTGTCAATTTAAATATTAGTCTTTAATTTAAAAATTGGTCCAAGAAGATAAATCATAAGAAGTTGAAAAAAAAAATTCATATACTCAAAATCTTAACTATAAAATTAGCATATGCACCATCAATACAAGTTTATATATATACATGCCCTTTTTCACAAGGGATTTGACCCTCAATCATGATCCATCCTCACTACTCATGGGTTCTTCGAGTTTTCATGTTCTACTTCAGTATATGTTGTATATGTTTTTGTTTCTGCTTTTGCTTCTATAGGTAAAGTTCGATCCTGAATAGAGATATAAAAAACTTCAAATCGTTGGGCTATGAAATATTTAATTCAGATACTAACATACAATATACAAGATATACCTTCAATCACTTTGTATCATTCATTGACTTGTCCGCCTCTCTCACATCCTCATCTACTTCCATTTCATCCTAAGAATTTTGAAGGAACTAAGTTCATAGATCAATAATATAATGAATTAAACACAAATGACTTATAAAATATGGATTTCACTCAATTAATAATGCTTCGCGTAGTCAACAAAGTTTAGAAGCTTTTAATACTAGTTAACTCGGCTTTTCTTATAAAAATGTACCCCCAATTTTGAATGTATCCATCCTATATCAAGATTACATAAATTTGATAAGACCAAAAGTTTTCTTGATAACCCGCCTGCATGTGATCTTAGGCTCAAGTTTGGGGAAGGCTGCCTCATTTGTTGTTCCGTAACTAGGAATTGGAAAAGCAAGAGGAAGAAAGAAGATGGGGAAAAATATAAGAATTTAGGATGAGAAAATATCATTTTTTTATTTAATATCAACGTCAATATATAATTATATATATATTGAGACTAATATAAACAAACATAATTTAAATCAAATCAAACTTTCAAAATCCTATTTAAATCTTATCTTTATTCTTATCTTCATTTCCCATCAATTCTTTCAGTTGAGTGAAGATGAATCCGACGAGATAGACTGTAAATTTTTGTTAAAGAGAGCGATATATTGCACATTTAATTTCTTGTGCAGTATTGGGCTTTGACGGTATTTATCATGCACTTCTAGAACCTGAGACACTTGAGGAATCTTTTTCATTCTTCGGTTATGTATGGAATTGAGGTATTTTTGTTTACTCGTCCTCAATCTTAAATTGGTTCTAGTCTAAATATCATTGTCCGGAGAACATTTAGCTAAAGATTGAGCATGACTTGATAAAGTTTGAATAGATTTGTCGATAATAATATAATCTATTGAAAAGCTACCATCAACGATTTAAGATAAGTTTTTCAATTTGTTAAATACTCGTACTCTTATATAATTGAAGCACTAGCAAACTCCTTTTTTATAAATGCTTAGCAATTAATTAAAGGAAACTTTAAACGAGAAGAAAAATCACAAAATAAAAGCGTAACTTTGATAAGTGCAATCAACATATTTATCATAAATTTGATGGCGACAAAAAATGGGTAACACGTATGTACATATGTTTTACACACAGCCGTAGTAATTTATTATTATTATTATTTTGTCCTCAACCTTGACTAGTTCTCTTTTAAATTACAATTATTGAATTCAATCCTATATTACATGTGTGTAAAAGTCTATCATTCCAAGAAAATATTTAGAGATTGAGAACGACTTGATAAAAACTTCAATACATTTGTCTATAAATAATTTGTGCTATTGAAAAGTTATTTTAACAAATTAAGCTTATAAGCTTTTCCATGTGATATTCACACTCCTATTTAACCAAGCACTAGGAAAGAAAGCTTTAAATGATAAGAAAAAAATCCCAGAACAAATGTAAACCCGATAAGTGCATAACATGTGTACCACGAGTTTCACAATCGTGTCGATGTTGATTCGACGAAGTGATTTTCATAAACCGAAAGTGATAGTCAGATCAATCAACTCTGATATGCATATCCGACATATGTATCTTGAGTGTTATCATTATGTCGCATGCTATTTTATACAGCGATTCGAGTAAAGTAGGTAGTGAAAATCAAATCAAATCTTATTTACTGTAAAGAAAAAGGAATATTAATCTTATGAATTACTAGTAGAAAGAAGAACAACTTGCTTGAATCACAGAGAAGAAATCATACTTTATTACAAATTGCTTTTAATTTCAAAATTAAAGGACTTGTCACCCGTGATTAATGGCCCTACGCTCCAAGTGCACCTCACTAATGCAGGCCCCACTATATTCATTCTGATTCCTTTCAGTAATTTTAGACCACTTAATTTCTTCTGGTGGCTTCATTAAATATGTGATTATTATCCTTATATGGATATTAACCAATGTTATGCAAAATGAACTGAACGAGCGATTCGATTGGAATAAGTGACTCACAAACTAGCCATTGCTTTCTTATATACCTAAAATTGTATTAAAGAAAGTCGGGATGGAATTATATCAACTTACCGATGCAATCAAGGCTCGGGACCTTTTGATCTAAATGTAACACAATGTAACTTTTTTTGAGCAAGTGCGCTTAATAGTGATAAATAAATTATGGGCATCCAATGGTATTAGATAAAATAATTAGAAAAGTAATATTTTTTGAATAATTGCACTAAATGTAGTCGAACATGAAGTGTCACATTACTTTTTTATCATTTTTACTTAAGGTCAATGGTGCGTGTCATTCAATAAAAAGACGTTCACTGATAATCTAAAATAGAAGTGCATAAAATTTAAGGAGAATCAAACAATTTTATGTTGATAATCACTTTTTCTGAGTTGTTGAGAGTCTTTAATAGGTCGAGAAATAATTTTTTTCATTATTTATTTCCTTGAATCGTATCAACCAAACTGATTGAGATTTGGAGAGTTGGTTAACACAGTCCATGTTTGGCCAATAAATTTATATGGGTTCAATCTTTGCCCACCAATTACTATGAACTTACCAAATGAACTTAATTGAATTTTAATGTTGGGGTGGCGCTCTGATGATGGTGGGGATCGCATTTGCATTACCAGATTCAATCGACAGCAGTCTTTTCAATAGATATCCAAATTTACGTTTAAATTTAAAAAAAAAAAAAAAGGATGGTGGTGACAACAATGAGGGGGTGGCAGCGGCCAGTCGGTGTTTGTAAGAATGGTGAGAGAAAAGTAAAGATTTAAAATTGGGATTAAATTAAAATAGGATCAACTTAATTAAAGTTTTAAAATGGATAATTATCATTAACAATAAAAAAAGAAAGAGCATATGTTAATTATTTTAGGAAAATGAGGTACATGGTGTAAGTTATTGAGTAGTACCAAAATCAAGTCCAGCTTTGTGCTTAGGCCCAACAGAACTTTCGGTAATGGACATTACCTCGCGATCTTTATGGTCCTGGGATCTTAGTTATTGGCCCATCAAGAGTCCATCTGAAGGTATTCAAATGTTGGCGAACATTTATAGCGCCCTTCGTTGGGTGTCGGAGATATAAAGCGACTGCTTAGGAAAAAGAGAGGGTTGGAGAAACTTCTGTTCTATGAATCAGGTATAGAACTAATGGACGACGCTTGATTATAATTTCGGACCCGTTATTATACGTTTTCTCTAGTTTTTGCTCAGATTTTCAAGGTGGTTGATAATTTAGGGAGGTGTATTCAATTGAGACTTTTAATGACTTTTTAGGATTTAAAAAGCTTAGGGGTATTCAATGTAAACTTTTGGAT
>CAIGRP010118201.1:0-11130 GCA_903798385.1 Fraxinus cuspidata
TAAACCATCACATAAGAGGCCATTTTCAATCAAACGAGAATCATAAAACAATTCAACCATTCCATTACAAAAGTTAAAGGAAAAACCAGAAGCATCAAGTCTCGATATAGAAATTAAATTCCGTCACATCGTCGATACAAAAACTATATTCTCTAAAACAAAAGAGAAACCAGATTTCAAAAGCAACTTCACTACTCCTATATACTCAACTTTCACTTTAACTTCATTTCCAATGCACATGCTTACTTCATTCTTACTTAACCTATATTTGCTTGTGAACCCTTGTAAGGAATTCACAATATAAATACTGGCTCCCGAATTTAACCACCAAGAATTCAAATGAACATCTACAAAAGAAGACTCAAAACAAACTAAGGTCAATGAGATACCTACGAAACTCTTTTTTTCTCCAAATAAGTCTTAAAATTAAAACAATCTTTCTGGTAGTAACAATTCTTTTTGCAGAACTTCCATTGATCATTTTTCTTTATCGTTCCTTTGGGAACACCAAAATTCTGACATCCAAAATTTTATTCTACCGATTGCGGTGTGACTTGTTGCCCTTGTGGAATTTAGACTTATGGTTATGAGAAGACCCCATGTTCTGTGATGGCTGAAAATCTAATTGCACAATTTCAACATTTTCACGCCTCAACCTATACTCCTCTTGGGCACATACAGCAATAAGGTCATTCAAATCCCATCTATCTCTTTGAGCATTATAAATAACCTTCGGCTGATTAAAATGGCTCGAAAGGCCATTCAAAACATGATAGACCACAAAAGTCTCAGCAATGAGAATCTTAAGAGCCTTCAATTTAGACGATATATTAATCATCTTCATAATGTGCTCCCTAACTCCATTTGTACCATCATATATCATATTTATCGGTTTGTCCATCAGATCTCTCGTTTCAGCTCTATCAGGCTCAACAAATCTCACTCCTATGGCATCCACAAAACCTTTAGCATTTTCATTATTCGGAATAGCACCCATAATGGAATCGGATATAGAGTGCTTAATAATCTTCAAACAATGTCTATTAGCCATTTCCCACTTTTCATACTCAGCCACATATTCAGGAGTGCTTTTATGCGTGGATTTCAAAAGCTGCTTCTCCATTGCAAAATCTAAACCCAAAAGACCAAATGCTATTTNACCCATAATGGAATCGGATATAGAGTGCTTAATAATCTTCAAACAATGTCTATTAGCCATTTCCCACTTTTCATACTCAGCCACATATTCAGGAGTGCTTTTATGCGTGGATTTCAAAAGCTGCTTCTCCATTGCAAAATCTAAACCCAAAAGACCAAATGCTATTTCTACGTCTCATTTCCACCTCACATAATAATTCACAGTCAAGGTTTCAGTAGCATACAATTGACTCGAAAGAGTCGAGGCATTTAAAAATGTGGAAACATAAAATAACATATTTAATATCATCCAAACATAAGATACAGACAACGGATGATAACATATCCATCTAATCAACATAAGCTACTAATTAAATAGTCCGTAATTAAAGTCAAAATCATATGAATATTATTACGACAAGAGCCTAGATGCATCATTATAAAGTCAACTTGGGCTGACTATTTAAAACGCTCAAGGTACTTTTAAAATGCATAATGCAGTTAGTTAACCAGAACATATTAGTTTTCGAAACACCAATACCTTTGGATAGAATGAGATTTCTAGACCAAGTAAACTCATTAAGTGTTTTAAGCCAATTTCAAAAAATATCACATATAATAATACATTTGGGCAAGATACTATATATAATAATTCAAAATTACGATGCTAACGTCCAAATTTTTTTTTTTTTGAAGAAAACCAAATAAATAAAAATGAGTGTGCCACTTTAGTAGCTACCACCTACTTTTATTTCAAGATATTTCTCTTAATTGGAGCACCAAGACAGGCTTGAAGTCCACGAAAAAATCAATAATAATAAGCATCCAATCAGAATCATCAATTGACGAAAAGCAAAATTCATGAGTGATCGTGAGACGAAATTGGCAACTAAATTTGAATATATGAAAAATAAAATTTAAATGGACAAATATTAACAACATTCAAATATCTCAACAAAAATTAAAAAGTCCTTAATTTTAAATATAATTTTAATTTTAGGTCAAAATTGAAATATATGTAGATCAAATTTGAAAATCCCAACTATTCTTTGTAATCAAATTCAATATTTCAAAATTATAAAATTGACCCTGAATGTAAATTATGAAAAGAGGGTCTCAAAATTCAAAAATTTCAGCATAGGTCATTTTCTTTAAAATTACAAAGTGACCCTTTTACTAAATTGTAGGCAAGCTCCCCAAAAATCACAAATTGCAGTGAAGCCCTCGTCCCCAAATCAATTCAAAACAAGTCCAAATACCAAAACCTAAGCCTCAAAATAGCAAGATATGATTGGTTTGTAACATAAGAGCCTAGTTTGCCTAACACTCTGACTTTGCCTTCTCCTGATTTTCTTGAAAACCCATAATATGAACACAGAAAGCAACAAAATCAAGTGCAAAGAACCAGTAAAGAAACACAAGACAATTTGGTTTAGCAGAACATTGTCGTCCCTAATTAAAATCTGTTTCCTCAAATTAAAACATGATGAACGAATTGTGAATTCAAACTAGCTATACAAGTCAAAATCTAGAGGCTAGTAAAAGTTTCAGAATTATTAAGCCCTTGTTTGGTACACATTATTTTTTCATTCTCATTTTTCTACTAATTTTCAACCACACATTTTTCAATAAAATAATATTTTCCATCACTTCAATAACTTTCTTTTTTTTTCAACCACACATTCTCCATCAATCTACCATTCTAAAATACATTCTTTCAAAATAATGTGGCTCAAACACGCCCTAAGTCAGGAATTAAAAAGAATGCCATGGAAGACATGGACCGTAAATTGTTCACAAAAATATATACAGGAGTAAACCGATGAAGTGGGCTGTGGGAATTGGGTCTTAACTATTTTATAATTCAGAAGTAGGAATTGGAAAATAATGCTATTTCATGGAGGATTATGATCTTAGCAAGTAGGCTCTGATACTAATTGTTGTAATTTGACAATAATCACGTTAAGAACATGAATTACATAATCTAAATTGATAGATTGAAATTCGTACATGCGGAAGACATTTTTCTTTATGAATATTACCAGCTAGATCTTCATCTCCTTGCTCCTAAAAAATAATCAGCCGTTAATGGGGCAAGCCAATAATACAATATGGAGAGGAAAGGGGATCTAGCCATTAACGAGTCCAACCCTAATTAGGGTTTACATATTTCCGGACCACACACTTAAATTACCACATTATAAGAATATATCCCGTAAGGTGTACACCCAAGTGATCACTAACATATTGGATATAATTACTGTATCATTGCAAACCATACATCTAACCCATAAAATTTGCAATCAAATGGGAGCCCGCATTATTAAATTATATATGTATATATATATAAAGGTAGCGATAGTTCTGGAGGCAATATAACGAATAAGATTCTTCTCATCGCTGAGGCAGAATCTTAGCCTGGATATGTCAAAATTCTTAAAGGATTTCTATCCCAAACTTACTGGATTTCGTTACTTGTTTATCCATTAGTTCATGGTGGGATTGAAAATCCAATGATCAATCCATTTGTATATAATGCGTCCACCATATTCATGCTAGGGTATATAAGGCTCCTAGTTTGTTTCGAAGAGTATGATACATTGGTTGGGAGATAAATTCGTTATGTTAAGAGTGAAGAAAAGTGATAGTGTGGTAAAGTGGAGATGGTGGTCATTGAAGGAGAAGAGCATTGTTTTCATTTCTTTGATCTTCAACCTAAGAAAGCCAAACATTTTGATTAAGCTTTTGGCTTCTTTCATTTTCAGTGAAGGTCAAATTATAATCAGCTTATTTCTTTTTTCTTTTTTCGATTGCCAACATTATGTGAGGAAAAAATGTTGGAAGAATAGTTTCTTTATTTGGTGTCATTTTGTTAGAACTTCGAAGTGTGGCTTCATATCTTTATTCTAATGACTTTTTGCAGACTGAGTAAATCACATCTCGAATAAATAACTACAAGCTTTTTGAACACGTATATTAATATTTCAAATGTTCAAATGAAGCAAAAGAAAGATTATAATAACAATAATACATGACCATAATCCATGGTTATGAAGTTACTTTCCATGACGAGGCATTCTCTTGCCATAGATCCCGAGGAAGAACTAGAATATTTGAAAATTCAGATTTCATTTGTGAAAAAATGATTACACAGTCTGGTTAAGGGAGGCGAAGTCAAAAGTACACAGGCTATGGTACGATGAAGCCGAGAAAATCGACTAATATGGTGGGGAAAATAAGAGCAAACATCTTAGCATTGTGATTATTTTTTTGACGACCTTGCCGTCAAACATCTTACTTGATTCAGTTTTCATAATCAATTTGGTAGAGAGTAGGAGAGTTAGTGTGTGTATGTATCAATTTTGCCATCAAACACTTATGATCTTGTCGATTTACTTCCGAGTCATCCCTGATCGAGTTTTACATGAGCTTATTATATGTATGTAGCACGTGTCAATGATGTAACTAATAACTCAATTAAATGTTGTAGTTGTTGGAAAACAATGAGGTGAATGGCTAACTTTTGCATAAATTTTGAGTGGGATCCATTTGCTTATTTTGGAAGATCAACATTGATTTGTATTCTCCTTCGAGAGAATATCGAAATTATGTATTTACTTGTCAAAAATGAAGCTCGGGCGAATAAGAAATTGGAGTTTAAAGTGAACCATTGGAATATGGTTTATATTGGAGGGAAAACTAAATTTGAGTTTACCCCACATAGAAAGTTTATGAAAACAAGAACCACATTATATATGGCTACACTTTGGAAGTGTGTAATCATGTGTAGCATAGATGCTCTCTCCATGTGCGCACGCGGGGAGGTGCAAATCATGAATCAAAATAGGTTTCTGACCTTGAACTTGTATGCGGGCGCGACCTGCGTACACGAATGTCAAACTGGATTGTCCAAAAATTGGCTCCTTAGGAGAGCCTACGTTTTGCGAATATTTTTTGTTTTCAACAACTGACTTTTGATTTCTGAAACTGCTAAAACTACAATTATTATTGCCATTAACGTTTGAAACTCTTGAACCTCCAATGGTTATTACCATTGAGTTAATGGGCATATTTAACTCGTCGTTATTGGGATTACGTCTATATGAAACCTCGTTTTTCCACTGTTCCAAATATAAAGAACACAATGTCTGCATTACAGTTCCAAACCACACGAAATTGTCCTCTATCTATATACATAATTTACCGTCTATCAAGGTCTTGGTGGTAATATTGTTCAGATTCTAAGTCAGTTCATTGGAGTAGAATCTGCAGTGCTCGGACTCTACTGATTCACCATTGTATCTTAGGAAACAGATGCTCAAATTAAATTATAAGCACCTATGGAGGGGGGACGAATTTGTTTTAAGGAAACTGTGCTGACACATGCCTCAACTTTTAAAGTTCAATTGAATTTTTATTCTCTGCTATTTAGATTATTTGTTCTATTTTATTGTGATTCATATAACTTATTTGTTTGTTGTGATTAACAAATTATTTAATATGTTATATCTTAACTATTATTTGGTAAGTTATTGTCTACATGGTAAACTGTATATCCGATATGTTAGTTGCACATACAATATGTTAGTCTAAGGCTTTATTTTGTTCATAAGTGCCATATCTACAAGTAAAATCCTATAATTATTTTTCTAATAAAGCTTATAAAAGTTCTAGGATTTTCTCCTCTAGCTATTCTTAATCTAATTTCTTCTTATTTTAGTCATTTAACTGTAACATAAATGTCTAATACTGTCTTTCCTAATTAAATTTCTAAATAAGTCCACATTTCTCCTACAGTCATTTGTATAGGTACACTATTGTATGCTCTAATTACATAATTTTTTTTATTTAGTTATAGTACCAGGTATGTCTTGAGGTTTACAATTATTTAATTCTAAAATTAATCATGTATCACTTGCTATTGGTAAACTACATCCTTCTTTTAACTGTCTTTTTCCTAAATTTTTATATTTTTTGTCTTTCCATTCATATATATTTGAAGGGGAAATGATACCTTTCTCCTATAACGTATGCCATATTCTGTATTCATGAGTTCTTGTCTTATTCCAAATTCTTAGTCAATTTCTAATTTAGTTCTTTTATTACCTTTGCTACTTTCTTCCATCTTAATTTGTTTATTTGTTTGATCTTTTTCTAGTAACATTCTAATTTCTATTTCTCTAAATTTTCTAAGATTTCTATAATATTTCATATCTGTATATCCAAATTCTTTTTCATCCTCTTCACTTTCGTCTTCCTCACCGTCTTTGTCTAATGTATTAATTTCATCTTCACTTTCATACCTTTCAAAGTATCTACATTCCTCATCATTTTGTTTTTCATTATGCTTTGTCTGTTATGCAAGTTCCATTACTACTTTTATACATAATATTGTCTTTTGGTACTAATATATAGATTTTTCTAAAAAGTTTCCTAGATTTCAATCTAATCTTGCATTTGTTTCTGAAGACAATTTCTTTGCTGAGATAACTTTTATGTCTTTTTGTCCCAATAAAGTAATTTTTTTGATTATTTTCTAATTTATAATTGGTAGTACTTTTTCACCAAGTCTTCCTATGAATTTTGTACAAATTAAGAAATTGTCTTCATCTCTTTTCATTTGATCTCCTTTAATTTTATTCCAATTTTAATGCATGTATAAAAACTTTTTGTTTTAACTAAATAGTCTCGTGTAAAGTATACTGTTTTGTCTTTATTATTCATGTCTAAATTATATGCCTCCTAATAGTCCTTGTTCTATGTATGTGAATCTGCTATCAGATAAACATACTACTACTTTGGCTCCTAGATTTTTTCTGTAAAGTCCTTTTACTCCTACTATTATTAAATTCTAGATAAGTTTGTTGAAGATTTTTACCAACAATTTCTTTATAAAATTATTTTTCTATTAATTATAGGGATATAAATTGATCTTCATGTGTACAAGAAACATACCCTTCACCATAATGTTGATATATTAAGGATTTGCTAAAAATATTTCCTTTTTTATATATGTTTAAAACTTTTGCTATTTCTAATTTATTTTGTTTAAAAGTTTCTCTATGTTCTTTTATATCTATTAAGGATTCTAATCTTATCCCGGATTTTATTTTTCTACTTAATGTCCTTAGGAAATGATCATCTACTAGTCGACTGCTATTAGCTATAATTTGCTTTCACTTATCCATTACGTATAAATCCACTTGGTCTACTTAAGCTTATTAGATTCTTTGACTTTTCCTAAATCTAATTTTTCTGGCTTGTCTATTAAATTATCTAAATCTTGTCTAGTAGCTATTGACTTTTCTTTTTTTTATTGTTTTGATTCTAATTTATAATTTTCCTAATTTGGGGCCAGTGTCTATTTCACCAATGTCTATTGTGTGTGTGTGTGTGTTATACATTTGATTTTGATTCTATTTCTTTTGTCGTTTTTTCTTCTTTTAATTTTATAACAATAGTGAATTAATGTAAACAACAAAAACAAAAATAATAATATAGTAAGTGTATGTTTGTTATTTGGCAATCTCTATCTGCTTTTACATATTGATTTTGTTAAATTATCTCTAGTTATGAATAAAAAGTATATTTTAGTATATTTAAAGTTTTCGACTTTAATTATTTACATTATTTATAAGTAATTATGATGGAAAATAAGAAAAACAATAAATTTAAATTATTTGGATATTCAATAACTTACCATACAAAGGAATGAAATCCCCCCACCACCACCACCCCCACCCTTTTTTTTCTTTTACCTGAGACTTTCATATCAAAGTAACAAGCCATTTGTTGCAAAACAGTAACATTGGCAAATTTAAATCACACTAATCTGATATATGTTTTTCCTTCATCAATGTGATTGGGAATATTTCTGATTGTAGTCAATTTCTAGAGTATTTATAAGAATAGTTCCAAAAGAAAAGAGATGAATTAGCAGTTTTGTGGGTCCCACACGTCTCACAACCAGACACGCCTTTTCTTTTTCTTGGGCAGTTGGAAAATTTGCATGCAATATGGCAATTTGAGGATAAGGTTTTCTTTTGTCCAACCTTAAATGTGAACTATACACTTGACATTCTATGAAAAAAGAGAAAAGTAGACAGCAGTAAGATAAAAGAGTATGGTCGGTGTCTCCACTGATCCGCAGCTGCTCAAAAGTGGGGACTCTCATAAATTTTCAAAATGGATACAAGATGGGGACCACCATTATATTGCAAAAAAAAAAAAAAATATTTTTTTTGTCTCTTTGGATTTTAATTAAGCTTTTGAAATTAGTTAAAAAAAAGGATACGAGGAGAAAATGGAATTAAGTTCATTCGAGAAATGGATTTTGATTTATATGCGTGCAATATGTTAAATTTTGTAGAACTATTTCATGCATGTCCTTTAAAATATCAATTCTGTTTTGTCAAATACTTGAACAAACGAGAGATAATTGAGAGGCAAGCTATGATAGGTATATTATTAGGTATTATCATGGGTGATTGCATTGAAAGTTCAATTTTCCATCCATAGAAAATGATTTTCTTAGATCAATTTAGAACATTTTCAAGAGACTCTTCTTCATATATAAATAGCATCTTATGTTTTATAGAGAACATCTTTAAATATTTATTAATTTTTCCTCGTAATATATTTATATAATTTTTTAAATATCGATTGCCAACCAATTTAAATTAAAGAGTCACCTCACTCTCTATTTAAAAAGTTAAAGAACTCGTTTGATATGACTTTTACTTTTACTTCAGATAGAAGAGTTTTTTGGAGGAAGCCACCTTAATTTTACTTTGAAACTAATTTTTTTTAAAAACTTCATATTCCAAGAGTACTTTTAGAAGAAATTACATTAAACCAACTTCCTCTTAATGGGTTCAAAAGCAATTTTTGGATCTCAAAAGTTTATTTTGATTTTTCAAAAATCATGTCAAACGGGCCCAAAATATGGAGTCTTTTGGAACTTATTTTTAAATACCAACTCTTTAAGAGAGAGAGTATTTTACATTTAGCGAGTCTCTTGAAAAAGCTCTTATAGAGGTTGGTACATCTATGTCGAATGGTCATTTACTCTACTAATTAGGATATGTGGTTTGTCTTGATCGTGGGGATAATAATTCTCGATTAGTGACACGAGTGCACTTGAAAATGTATTGGATTGGACCAAGTACTGATTAGTTTATAGTTGATAGTGCTAAAAAAAATCATGTGGATGTCTTATGAATTACCAAAGTTCATTAGATGATAGTGTTTGCTACCCATGAGCTTGAAGTTCTGTCAGCAAAAGAGTAAAATCATTGAGTTACGATCATCACTTCGTACACATATTCACATTCGAAGTCCATCACCTTGTTCGATGACATCAAGAAATTGAAGATTCAAAGCAAGAAATTGAATCTACATTGTTTTCATGTATTTATATTCTGGGTCTTGTTGTAATTTTATTATTTGAATGTTTGATCTACATTTAGATAATAAATTGCTTATTTTATTTTCAGACGATGTGAACAAAATAAGATAAATTAAACTCCATCTTAATTTATTATTAATTCACCTAAGTTAATTAATATATATTTGTCATTTTCAGTTGACATCTAGCAATGTATTAGGATATTACATGTGACCAAAAATGTCACGTAATGTGATAAATCAAAGTTGTTCGTTTATCGTGAAATTATAATCTTTTCGTCAATATGATTCGATCAATTGCAAGATATGGAAGTGTATCAATCTCAATTATCAATCCTATTTTTCATCTCGCTCTCAAGTCAACAATAATCAAAACTCTTTTTGACTTACGTACTTACCTTGATCAAGCATTTTGATATGAACTTAAGTGAATGAAACGTAGATCATAATCTCTTCCTATCTATGAGCGACGAATACTCAAGTGATCAATTACAACTTTCATATGATTTTTGACATATTCGAACGACACCGTATTAACAACTTTTGGCAGAGCAAAATTCAACATTATCGAAGTATGACTATCCTCATATGAGACATTATGATGACCTCAAGTTAAACGATCAATTTCACTACTGAATTTTAACCACTGATTCTCAGGTAGTTATCCATGTGAAGTCTCTATTGCGGGTTTTCAATAATTTATTCATTTAACAAAACATCCACACGTCCATTTAAATTTCACACATTTTAACTTGTGAGATCAACTACTCTCTTCATAAGTGAGAAATGCCACAAAAGTTGACATATTATAATAATGATATCCATATTTCGTTATCATTTAAGATCACGGATAATTTAAGATTCAATAATATGTAATTTATATCTCATAATCTTAATATTTTGTAATTAACAAATTATTAAGACTTGACTATACTGACTCTATTAATTTAATTTATCAGAATAATGATTAAAATAAATAATACATCTATCATATTAATAGTTTTTATGTCCAAAATCGACTGGACATAGTACACAACACTTAAATTAGAATGAATAAAATATTTAAACTACTTGGCATCTAAATTAATATCTTTATATTTTTTAAAAATTTTAAAATCGTATTTCTTTATTTTATTAACTTTTTTTTAACTAATATAGTTTAATTAAAATCACTTCGTGATAATGTCTATACACAAAGTTCACCTTTTACAGCATACATTGCATGTCGTAAATAATTCTTTATGGCGTACAGCAACACGCCGTATAAAGCAATGCCGTAAAAGTGGGTCACTTTTTACAGTGTGCAGTGTACGTCGTCTAGAGAATGTCGTTTTTACCTTTTACAGCATTTAGTGAATGCATGCTGTAAAATGTGATATAATTTTTACGGCATGCCTTTGAACTCCATATAATACATTTTACGGTTCAGTAAATGCATTCCGTAATACTTTTTACGGCATGCCTCTGAACACCATAAAATATATAACGAAATTTACGGCATGCTTAGTAGCACGCCGTAAACATCTGTTTAATTTTTTAAAATTATTTACTTATTTGATTACCAGCAAACTTATAATACTTACAAAA